>JAODUH010093962.1:0-14090 GCA_027564835.1 Typhlichthys subterraneus | reverse complement strand
TAACACCACCGATAACACTATCAAATGTTAGCATTTCTAGATAGGTGCAGTAGTATACAGTAAAAACAGAAATACAATCTATACAGTATTAGCATAGTTAGCACGCTAACGTTCAGCAACCAGCAAAATGGCTCACCAGTCACCACACACACCACCTCGATCCTCCACCCTCAGCCACCACCCCGATTGTCACTGTATACATCTAGCAACGACCCCAGCTATCTCAGGATACTACGACGTACACATTTACTAGACAAAATAAAAAGCTAAAGCAGTTTTATCCCGACGTTGGTACAGCAATACGTTCGCTATTCTAATAGCTAGCCTGTTATCGCTACGCTAGCTGCATTGACTGAATCCTGTCAGCTGAGCTGCGTCTGTTTCGCCTGTTTCGTCACTTACCCATAGCAACGATGTTGATTCCCATAGTTACAACATCCGGGAAAGTAGCTACCATGGTTGTTGTTACCAGGTTGTTAACAAACTTAACAACTAGCCATACTAATTACACAGCAGACATACGTACCTGTCTGGTATTCAGGTAGTTAAATATAGAAATAACAACTATCAAATAACGCATAATGAAAATGACTACAGGTAACCGTAGTATGGAAGACATTTCTGAACCTGCAATCAGTGAGAAATCTGATTGTAGGTGGTCGAGTTTGGCTTTGGATGAAGTTGGCAGTACCACTAGTCTTCTCCTCGTTGATGATGGCAAAATAGATATAACGACAGATGTCGAGGTAGGGTATTGTACAGTAGGTGACAATACATTAATTTATATGCACTCTACCATATTTACTAAACTTATATGTTGTTGCATACATGCTTCAGGACACAGAAGAACCTTCAATTGGAATTGTCAACAGCATTTCAGATGGAAGTGATGACCAAGGTATGTAGCCTACTTTATTATGTAGTACATTTAAAGTAAATGATTACTCTTTATTGTGGAATGAAACATAATATGAAACACGTGTTTCAGGATCACAGCACTCATTTTGACACAAATGTTTGAATTTAAGGTGAGTCCTGTGTAGTCTCTGCTGACATTGAAAATGAGGACCCTGATCTTCAGCAGGCCATTGCTGAAATGAAGAGACTTGACATAATCCTTGCTTCAAAGCTGCACAAAGAAATAGAAGTTAAACATCAAGGAAAAGAACTTAGAGAAAAACTTTGGCAAGACCTACTGGTATGTTGCCTGCAATGTACTAATGCATGCAAACATTAGCCTACTCTTTAGATGATATGTAAAAATATGACAATTTCTTTGCTGCAGCGTATGCCAAAAAGCTCTAAAGAATGTTCCCAGGAAGCTCTGAACACAAGACTGTTTATGGCCCTGGAATCACCCAGTGTTGGTAACCATGGTGAAATAACAGATCAACATTAACAATGCTAGATTTTACACAGGCCTGTGTGCCTTCTCATTTAACAAGTTGAATGTTTTCAGAGGAAGAACCTAAAGAGGATGCTGATTTTGAACCTGTTTTTGGGACCCAACTTTCTGACCAAGAGTTTGAAACAGACACTAGGCGCAAGGAGCAAAGTGAGTTTGTAAATAGACTTAGCACTCAAATGACAATGTGATGTTATAGGGTAGCCTAGATAGTGTAACTTGTTTTGGCATGGATCTTCCCATGAAGAATCCCTGACCTTTCCAAATACTTCTCACAATGTTGCACTGTCCAAATGGCCCAAGGTGTCTCGATAAATATGAATGAATGTCTGCAAAGAATGCTGTTTTGTGCTGGGTGCGAGAGGAGCTGTGTGTTATTCATTCAAAACATTTGTCGACATCATAGAAATGAGCATATGGCATAAGTACACATCATGAAGATACATAATACATTTAAAAATGTTCTCCCACCAAAATACTGTCCACCAGATGGCGCTATGAGCTTAGGTAAAACGTTCTTATTTTGCACTAATAATTTAATTGTTTCATAATAGTATTGCCAGGGCTTGTGTAAATGCCTCACATGTGGCATCATGCTACATTAAAACCATTTCTTCTTGGTTTTAGAAAGACTTCTTCCCTATAGTTTTTCTTTTTTTAACATTATGTTAACATATAATATCATAACATAATCAAATCATAATGAGCATCAGCTGAGCTCCGCTTATTTGTCTTCCAACAATTTCTGTGGTGACTGTTCGATGGTTGAATAACGTTTTGCATACTTACACATGTTTTGTCAGGCGGAAGCAATGTGTGCAGGACAGTGGGGGTCTCTGATGTGAGCCAGAATGATAAGGAGGAAGAGCAGTCTGAAGGAAGCGATTGTGGAACTTCCAGGGCGAATAAGAAGAAACAAGACTTTCTGAAGAAAAACATTGAGGTATGTCAGAGTTCACGTTTGGCCAAGCGCAGCCTCTGAAATCACCACTTTACACTGTGTTTCCACTGGGGGACATATTTCTCCTTTTCACGAGAAAGCTAGATGTACGAATACAATTTTATACGAAACCGCACTGTGGTACAATACTGTATAAACTTAGTTTTAATTCATTTTAATTCATGATGGTGGGAATTTCAACAGCTGGCCAGTGCTGGTAAAGACCAAGTGTTGATGACCCAGATGGAGAAGCAGCATCTGGCTGAACTCCTCAGTGAAATTGAGGAAGAGGAAGAGGAGGACGCCAGAGAAGCAGACAGTGAGGTAGGCTGACATGCAGGCCTAATGGACTACACATGTTGGAGGACGCAGGGTTTCTCCTATTTTCAAGTGCCTTATTATTTCCCCTCCACATCCAGAGATGATTCTGGGAGGAGCACAATAATGAATAACACCATTGCTTCTTACCTTGCTGACCAAACGCATAATAATAATAATAATGTTGTAGTTTCTAATTATTACTGGTGTTTTAATTTCACTATTTTATTAATGGGACTGTTTAACTTGATGTGGCCTGTTAACTTCGCCAGAAGTCTGCCTACAGTTCAGAGCATGGAAAACTATTATATCAATTATTCATAAATTATATATAATTATAAATTATGTATAATTGCTTTTATATCTATAATCATTTTTATTGATGATGTTTTATAGCCAATCGTGACATGATTTTCAGGAAGTAGGAGCATTCATATTGCACAATGCTGATGGCTGTGCTTGCTAGATTAGTGAGCGTGTGTGAATGATGTTGATTGAAACCAGGTGGTCTATTGTTCTCTTTTGATGATTACATGAGTGTTTTAGCTACACTGAGCAGTTCTATGTTGCTATGTAAGCCACCATGCACCCTTAAAATGTCTAATCTTTTAATTTCAAACCTAATTTGTCTTAATAATACACTTTGTAGCCGTACAATCCCATTTAAAGACTGATGCGAAGAAGCCTATTGAGTGGGATGTATCCTACTTTGCTCACATACGGGACCATTTATCTTGACCCTCGACAACTAGGCATACTAGTGCAGCTTGCCCAGTTTCTTGAACTTTGCAAGCACTATTTATTATGTTTTTCTTGACTTTTAGAACAATGCTGCAATAACTATGATACGAAGCGAAGGAGAGAGGATATGCCCAGGGTTGTTTTATTGGTTTTAGGAACATTTCCTGCTATTTCAGCCATGAATGGCCAAAGCAGAGCAAGCCTATATTTATGTCCTTTTGTTTTGTTGACCTGACACATATAGGCAGAATGCACCAGGGCACATTCACCACATACCACTAGTGACACCACTGTCTGGCTGCTTTACCATAGTATCACAATCCCTGTTGGATCCAACAGGGATTATTTAGCAATGCCGACTAATTTCTCCCCATTTGTTTCTCACTATTTATTCATGACTGTACAATGTATCTCTACATTACTTATTTTTCAACTTAATCTGCAGATAGCAGCAAATTCACATTTTACAATCTCACATTTATGCTTATGTAGGTTAGTACAGTGAGCTAAGTAAATTTTATTATAACGTCCTTCTGTTTGGTAATCCAATTTTCTGCTGCTCACCCTTTACTTTGTGATGAAGTCAGAGTTGAGATGGGCTTGGTGCCCTCTGTGGAGCTGTGAGCTTTCTAGACCTTTGAGCATCGCACCAGGGCTGCTAGACAACTCTTACCTCACTGCAGGGCCCTGATGAGGTCACCGCACGCCTGCTGTTGGCTCACAGTAACAAGAGCCTCAACGGAATGGCCTCTTATTGTGAGGGAGGAGGCCATTGTTAGTTCTTGGCATGTCACAAAGTACTTCCAAGCAGAGAAATGATGAGTGTTAGTTTATTCCATCATCCAAAAGTGAAAGCCTTTGACTTCTCCTCCTCTCCGAGCGGCAGTTGGGGTGTTTGAACATCAAACCGCATTGATGGCTTAAAGTGCCTTAAACAAAATGTGATTACTGCAATGATTCTGTCAATCGCAAATGATTGTTTAATGAGTATAATGATAATGCAACTCTTTTAGGAGGGAATGTGGGCCGTGTCAGTCGCCACAGGGCAGGGTTACTCCCCAGAACCTTTTGAATTGGCACGACTGAGCAATATTACCTCCAGCCTTCACTTCCTACTTCCTGCTGAAGACTTTCTCTCTCAGCAAAGCCTTTGCATCAACTACAGTCTACCTCAGGTATGTAGCCACACTGTCCACCCTATAATAGCACTGTGTTCATTAAGGGTGACATGACACCACATAGAGCTGACCAGAGTCAAGGTCATTCTGTCTCATGAAAAGGTCAGCACAGTAGAACACTGATGGCAGCATCTTGTCAAATAATTTATTATGCACCCTAGGGAAGTCCTGTCCCTCTTCTTAAATGGGATAAAAACTGTATTGTGTTTGTGGTTTAGTTTCCAACCAACGATTGACTCAGTGACTCATAAGAAGGATATAGAAAGCCTTTTATATGCATAATTTGCGCCTAGTAAACTTTATAAAGCGAATGCATTCGTCCGATCATCACTGTGTAAAAGTTTAAAATGGACAAAGTTGACCAGAATTGGTGATGCCATTGGTATATGTAGTAGTTTATTTGTATTAATAGTGTCAGTAACTTAAGGAGTTTTTAATGCTACAATTTCAACCTGTATAATCTACAGGTATCCCTGCTCATAAACAAAGTGATGTAAGTTAATTTGGCTCAAATGTGCCCCTGTATAGCTGTATAAAGCTACCCAGACCTCAGGCCTGGTCCATGCTCCCAGACATGAGCTCATTGAGCTATCTCAGGCCTTTATCTCACTACATGTTGATGTCCAGATGGCATGCTCATCATTTGCATAATATAGCCTGTCAGTAGAGAAAGATGTTTTTGAAGTCATAAAATATTTTACAATATGGTTTTATGAACCCATGGTGTCATTCACTTCAAGGACGCGGAAAAAAAGGATGACCTTTTATCCTAATGATGGAATATTGAATATATTGCCATAAAATGTTCTGTATATTTCTGGCCAAAGGGCTATGGTAAGGAACACTGTCAGTCTATTAACAGAGTAAACGTTTGTAATTGTGTTGCTACGGCTGTTTCTATGAAACCATGTTGATGTGGAAAGCCTAAGGTGCAGCATTACTCATACTGCTTCATTAACTCACCAGTGCTTTCTCAAGTAGGCTCTTAACACTCACAACGTGTTGCACAACAAGAAGCTAGAGTAGTCCTTTGGTTAAAACAGTTCCCGGCAGACCCTACTGTAGTGTCTTTAGTCTTCTCCCTTCTTTTAAATGCTGCCCCTGAGCTCTAAGCAAGATATTCTGCTGTACAGTATATACAGCTATATATAGCTGTTCTCTGTGAAAGCCACACCTGCAGGAGTTATATATACATACTTATTTGACAATGCCTTGATAATCTTTTTTTCTGTTGTGGACCTAATAGTAAAGCAGCACTACTTTACTGATAAATATTCTTCTGAAATGGCCACGTAACAGTAAATTTAAAGGTGGTCGTAAAAAAATAAATATGTTTTAGTTTTGCGGTTGCTTTTCTTCTCAGCAGTAGCTTGCACCAGACAGAATTCCAAATAAAAACTGCTTGGGATAGCATCTGACATAGTGTAACTGCTTCTATCTGCCCATAACACCCTTCTTAAGAACATTGTATCTGAACCTTCACCTTCCTTTTAAGTCTTATGTCTTGCACATTTATCATATAATTCAGTTCAAATTGTACAATAATATCTAATAGTTTCAATTGTCTCCTGGGTGTAGTTGCCGCAAATCAACCTCCGTTACTTAAAAACATAATTTAATCTTACTGTAGAAATGGGTAGGCATCGACATATTCCTGTCCATTCACATTAACAGGAATCTCGTGTTGTCAGGGTGCCTGAGGAACCTGGCACCAGCATAGACATCGCCACAAGGGAGAGTTAACCACCCTCATCAGAGCTTAATTGTAGGCCTACTAAGGGTGGAGATTCGCCCGCAACAGAAAAGGTATAAGCATGGGCATATAACCCTTTCATTTAGAGATTAAGACATGGCAGTCAAAGATGCCTACTACATCATCATCTTTGTTTTTGTTATGGTTTTTTCTACTCAGGTGTGTCGCAACTTAAATGAAAACCAGGGGTGAGGATTATGTAAGAGCATTAGAATACAGGTATATCATAGTACTGGCAGGAGCTCTGTTGCTTTGAAGTTCAAAATGTTCCCCTGTGAACCACAAGAAGGTGCATTTTCATCTTATAAAATGGTACATGAATTCATAAAAACTCTAGATATGAAATGGGTTACATACAAAATGCTTAGAATTTTCACAGCTTGTGTTGTGTCTAGCTTGTAGAGAATACAGGAGAAAAGCTCTTGGATTTTTGATATTTGTTGGAGGGCAGCCACATAATAGCCTTACTTGCTATGATCTGTATGTAATGGAAACAAAATCTAACTTTCTTTTATTAAGTACGCAATTTCTTCTATTTTATAGCGTTACGATGTGCATCACTGTAATTGACATTGCTGTTTCAATTTCTTTGCACACCTTAGTCACTCCTGAGCACAAGTCAAGTAGCCTTGTACAAACAGCTGTTTGCACAGTTGAATGAATGCGTGCGCACCACTCCTGCTGTAGCTGTACGTAATCACTGCAGCATCAAGCATGTGAATATCAGTACAAGATGCTATCCATTTAAGGTGTGGGTTTGAATGTATCGGCATTAAAAAATGCATTGATTGGATGATTTCCCTTCAAAGTTTAGTTAAGTTGTGTGCTGGATTGCTGTCTTTTGAAGGAATAAGGTCACTTATCACATTATGTGGTTGGTGATGAGAGCTGGTGTGGTTTTACTACTGTATTGAGTGGTGAGTCAAATTAGGTCACGAGTATGAAACAATGACGGTCTACGTTTTACGGTCACTAAAAATCTTGAATTGGATCCGTAATCTTTTTGCCAGATGGACTGTGCTTTGGAAATAATACGGCATAAAACGTCAATGTTGTCAGTGTTAGAAAATGTTCAGTATAATTTTCAGTAGAACAATATGTGTCTTCTCAATACCGCCAGCAGGAAGATGAGAGGAGAAAAACACTTTGTTCCTAGTTTAAAGGAAGAAACTGTCCTTGTTGAAATGCTGTATGATAACAAACGGTCCCCTTTCAATTATTGAAAACGTGCAGAGCATATGAAATAGAAAAGATGTTGATATATTTTGTTTCTTGGTGATAGTTTAGTTTGTAATGTCCAGAATTTAATTTTGTTCACACTGGCAAGTGGCAACTCACTTGACATTGTGCATGTGCGCTTGTCTGGCATAAAGAACTGTAGCTTGTGTAACTGATTAAATTCTGAGGCTTAATGGCTGCTCTGCATAAAAAGTAAGGCTGGTTTTAGGCTGTGTTTTAAGCAATGGTTGGTAATATTGCCAACCATTGAAAATCCTCACACCCCAAGCAAGCAATAATTCCGACAACACCCAGTTTATTGTTTTCTTCACAGGGCTTTCCCTGTAGTGTTAAGTGCCAGACAGTGGCCTTTTTCCCCTTAATGTTAAAGACTTGATCATTTTGACTCACTCCTGCGTGATCTTAACAAAGGATTGCTGACTAACCAATGAGTGAATGTTAAAACAGTTAGCATGCAGGTTTGCCACTATAGCCAATTTTCACGCTCCCCATGCGAACAGGCCCAAGGTCTCCATGGGCCCAGACTATATATCACCCCTAAGGAGGGATATTTTAGAATATTTGATTGTAAATATGTCCTGTTTTTCACTAGAAACTGTGTTTACATGTTTTTGGAGTTTAATTTAAAATGTAAATGTGGACTAATGAAAGAATAATGAAAACAGTTGCATCGTGTGACCACACCACAGATATCGTGTCACCTATAGGTCTAGTTATCTACTTGCAACACGACAACATCTTTCCATTGTGTATTTCTTATTGCAAAGCTTGGCCCTCTGTCTTTCATTAAGAAATGTACCGTAGCACAATTACAAAGGAGGTTTATAGTAACATGTCTGACAACTTCTTTATCACTTATGCGGGAAGTGGAAAACAAAACTTGGACACGTTTTTCTTTCCACCAGATGCTTTGGTTATGTCTCTTTACCTCTCCCTTCGAAATACTTCCTTATGTGTAATTTCTTTGGAAAATACCACCTGCACTTAATAACATTAAACATTTTTAAATAGTATTAAAGACAATACAATGTGATATGTGTGTTATAGTAACCTTTAATCCTTTTTTGGATTAAAGGTGGGGCGGCTTTTATATAATATTTAGCAAATACCTGATAACAAATATGAACATTATTTTTTAACATAATAGCCTATAAGAAATGTTGCTTATGATGGAGAAAGCTTGTTGATATTTGAACACGATCGAAACACAAAACACTCAAAACCCCCTCAGCTTTTCTCCGTCAGAAGCTCTGCCCCACACATTGGAAATGCATTGTCAAGGCTGGGACATTGTCGTGTGGTGTGCACCACTTTATTAACGTTCACGCCCACAGAATGGGCGGCTAACAGCCCATGAGTAGATATTCCCTGAATTAGCCAAAATGTTACAAGCTTACAATCACTGACTCTGCCATAGGACATACTGTACCTAATGAATAATGTCGGCATAAGTAGAGAGGAGTGGAGAGGAGATGCGACCCTTTGGTCCAGCCATGTGGCATGGAGGGCTGTAGTGGCGTTAATGAAAATAATGTTGGTCTCCGGTTTTCACCGCACAGCGGGACGTTACTCCACGTCACCCTTGTGTGACCCTGAGGAATTCACTCATTAAGGCCTAGTTAAGAAACACATGGAGCACTGTCGCTATCGCTACAAGCATAAAACAAAACAAATGCATGTAAACCTGCCCCGGTCATAAGAGGCACACGTTTAATTGAGGTGCTAGGGCTGAAGGGGACTGAAAAAGTGAATGCCGTTTGTAATGGATCAGACCGATGTGGAAGAAACTAACGACAAGCACATTGTTGTAATTTGTCACAAATTGAGACAAAACAACAAAGCAAAACAGATGGAAGCATATTGCTGAAATTGCACGACATGTTTTATTTTTAATGTTTTATCTTCACAAATCTCATAATGCTGACAATGAATCTCTTACAAAATGAACATTTGCAGCTATGAATGTGTATCATATGTGCTAAACCTGACAATCTTATTTGTGTGTTGAACAGGGTTAATGTAATGTTTTATTTCAACCTGCCTTTGGCTTGAAGGCAGGTTGTGATGTGTGCAAAAGGGATGGTTCTCGACCACCCGCACTCCTAAACTCAGCAATAAAGTCCAGATGACCGTAAAGTGTTTCGTCTGATATCTCAGGAATGTCCAGAAAATCACTAAATCGTCTATAAGGGATCCAAGTACTATAAAAAGGGAGAAGGAGAGAGGAAAATATAGCAACGGCCAATCACTGGAAGAAGCATGAGCTAACTTGGAAACTAATAGA
Organism: Typhlichthys subterraneus; assembly: GCA_027564835.1. Classification (NCBI taxonomy): domain Eukaryota; kingdom Metazoa; phylum Chordata; class Actinopteri; order Percopsiformes; family Amblyopsidae; genus Typhlichthys; species Typhlichthys subterraneus. The sequence goes on along the minus strand of JAODUH010093962.1, from coordinate 4,232 downwards.
TATTATTAGGGAACATCATCTCTCTTTTGAATGCGTTTTGCATTTAATATTAACCCACTGTCCTTGATTGGTCAGGCATCTCTGCCGAATGTGTGTGTGTGCGTGTGTAGGTGCGTGTGCGTGTGTTTATGTACAAGCAGCAGTGCAGGGTTCTAATACAGTAGGGTTCCCTGTTTTTGTAGTTGTTTTCTGAAGGAACCTGAAACAGCGGAACACATTATGAAATCTGTCTAACATGTCATTTAATCAAAATTCCTAACTAGAAAAAATAGAAAGAATTAATAAAAATGTGATTTGGCACCATATGTGACATCATATCTGGATTGTAGCCAGTCATATTACAGGGCCTATCCCACCACTCCAAAACTAATCACGTATGGCATGTGCCATACTTAACAACACCCACTGAAACTAAATGTTCAGCTCAGTGGGAGAAAAGTCTCTCCTGGAATGATTACTTACTATACCTTTTAACAAGCATTTGAAGTACAAGCACAAAAGTGTATTACTCATCACCAACCAATGATTGATTTTTTAATCATCTATCAGAGAGAGAGAGAGAGAGAGAGAGAGAGAGAGAGAGAGAGAGAGATTACATGAGGTGTGTGTATTTGTAAAATATGACTATAAACTATACCGAGAACGGATTGGATCCAAAGACCTTTAGAAATGACCTTTGGAATGAGAAAGAGAGAGGGAAGAGGAAGGGGGGAGAGCAAAAGAATGAAGCTCCCGACCATGGCTCCTGAGCCGTTTACTCCTGGAAGCGCTCCTGCCACAGGGAGCAGCGCTCCTGCCACTGGGAGTGCTCGTGCCACAGGGAGCGCTCCTGCCGAGGCATGTGGACAGGCCTTGGCAGGTAGCCTGTCTCCACGTGGCACCTCTACTATAATATTGCAGATAGACAGACAGAGTAGAACATAGAGAGAGAGGGCGGGAGGGAGAGAGAGAGAGGGAGAGAGAGAGAGGGAGTGAGAAAGGGAGAGAGAGAGAGGGAGGGAGGGAGCAGTGTGCTCTGAGTAACACAAGCCATCTCTGAGTGAGTCAGAGCTGCTGGCTCCTAATTTTCATCACAACAGCATTAATGCATTAATGCTGTTATACTTTTTAGTGTTTTTACATTTGCTTTGCAAGACGTAAGTTACATCTTTCACCCAGTATACTAAAAAAACACATTAATCAGGAAATTACAGCATATTGTATAGAAATTAATTAGAATATATATCTGAATAACTGTCATCGCTATAATCATGCGTGCTTGACTTGTCCTAACAGATAAAGAGAGTAGAACAGTGTGTTGAGAAGGGCACGGACTTTCTCCACTGACTGTTGTTATAACTTCCGTCTGTCTTCCCATATTTGTCCTACTTGGATGCCAGAAGCAGCCTGAAGCAAACAAACAGCGGTCTTGTTTGCCCTGTTTTCACAAATAAATATACAGCACGCAGCAGAAAAACGAAACCCCGTGGGTGATCTAATCTTTTGTCTTGTTTTATATGACTTTGTTGTTGTTGTTAGCGATGTGTACTGTCTCAGATGCAGAAGGAGCTGCATCTGTTGTGTTTGGCGATACGTGCAACAGATGTGGCCCACGTTGCTACAGTACAAACGGCTAGCTACCATCGCTCCATCACTGTCCCACACATCTAATACGATTAATACAGAATGGCAATATATTCCGTTATCAGATCACTCAGATATGTGAAAAACAGTAGATATTTTTTACCACAGGAGTACGAGGAAAATCCATGACTCAATGTGAATCAACTGAAAATGCTGTTTATACCTACTGTAGAGATGGTATTTCTAGTTCTGTCACACACACACATATTGCAGAATAATATATTTTATTTCAGCTATTTCACATTCACTTTCACGTCGTCTGTGCAGTGCTATTAAATGTATTATTGTCTGATGCAACCATAAAAAATGTGTATGCGTTGTATAGAAAACGACTACTACTAAAACTGGTTGACTGGACATTTATTGTAATTTTTTAGAATATCCATAGACATCCGTAAGCTATCACTGAGTGATATACGCTGAGAATACCTGCTATGGCTGATAGCCCTTACCTCTATAAGCAGAGGAACAGGGAGTGGGTTTGTTGATTTTCTAAATCCTACTCTGATTTTTCGTTGCTATCATTGTAAAACTTAAATCCTACCTCAGTAGTGGAAAGTGGCATACAGTACACAGGACATCCTGGTACACAGGGAGAGTCCATGGGGCTAAAATGTCCCTAGTGGCAAATTACATGTATTACACATCATGACAATATACACAACAAGACTAGACACGGTCTCTTTGGAAATCATCTTGCCCTCAATGAGTTCCAGTTATCAAACATTCCAGTAATATAAATCAAAGACCTCTTACTAGGCACACTAAAACAGCACACAAACACATACAAAAACAATAACTGGAGTCTATTACGGTCAAGGATGTCTGTTCCTTAAGTCCCATAATAAATTAATCACTGCTAAGATTTGACTGGCACCAGAACAGAGAATGTTAGATTTGCTATGTACTCATGCCAATGCCTAAGGTGATGGCTCTAAACTGTTGGTTGTCTTGTCTTAGCAACATTTGTGATGCACCACTCAAGTTGATTGTACAAAGGTAGAAACTCACTTGTAGTTTAATACATTAACACAAACATCAAATGACACAAGCATTTAGTCATCTAAGGGGCTTTATCAAAACTGCCTCGCACATGAGTTTGTAGTCTGCTGTCTATAGTTCACGAAATGTTGGGTAGAAAAGCTGTCTTGTCCAAATTAAATAAACCGTCTCTCTCAAAGGTTTGGGCTTTTTTTAGAAACGTGCACTTAGTGGTGGCACTTGGTAAAGCTAGACTTTAATTTGTATTTTTCATGGTTGGTGTGTTGCATTTCGTGCTCTGATGCATGGCAGAAGCCTGCTCCCACCATGGTCCATGTTTTCATAGACTGGATGAGGCTGTCACAACTGAAGGGCAATAATGACCACTTAATTAAATCAGGCTTCAGATAGAAGCTGGCATTATTTCTCTTGGACATGTTCAAGGTATCGGTAGGTGAGGCCACACACATCAGAGCAACGGTTTTGGAAAGAACATGTTGAAATGAAAGATCAGTGCATACCATACCAAGTTTCAAGTTAAAATATATTTGCATGCATAAAATGAGTGTAGAGTACTATTTAAGAGGAAAACGTGTCATCAGGATACTTCCCTGAGATCTCCCATTAGCGCAACTAAGATTACATCCGACCATAAATGTGTCATAAAATAATTTGTAACTCTCAGTTAATTCATAATTTGTACTGGATCCGGCCATCTCTGGTCGATGTTAGCCCATAAGCTAGTCTCTTTAAATGAACATATCTACATTTTATAAAATATCCATACATGTCAGTGTTATTAGATCATGCATTGGATGCTAAGCATGCAGAATAACCGAGAAGGATAGATATTTCAACTGCACAGCACTGGATGGACACCCAAAAACACCTCCGTCCTTAGCAACATCCCCCAACAACCAACTAGCAGATTTGTAGTACTATTATATATTTGGAGGGATGAATGCAGCCTTATAGCACTGGTCAGTGGTAAGGACTGTTTTTATTGCCATACCTTCTCCATCACAACCTGTCAAGAAAGAGTTTGTCTGCGTGTGGTTTGTGTGGGTTATATCATTTACCCCTAGCACATGTGGGGGTCATAGGCCTCAGGACCCCTCCAAAGGGTCACATAAGATTTTTTTTTTTCAGTGGGGGTGTATTTGTTTTAATGTTGTCAATGTCTTGCGTGTAGAGGAAATTCTTCTTTTGGGACCCCCATGTGTCCACACGTTTAAGAACTGCAACATGCTGTGAACATTACATGTGCAGGATCTATGTAGGCTAAGTTACAGTGAAGGCACTAGTTGTGGATGACTTATTTTGGGAAGTTGTAGATGTGTAATTATATGCAATGTGGCACTGAAAACTCCTGTCCAGAACATTCCAGTAAATCAGTTCCATACTTTGGTTCCTATACTGGGCCTCTCGTTTATCAACCATCGGTAGCTGATTCAACATTCCATATTCATCATTTTCTTTGGACGCAGATATAGCTATGTGTCAACTTAGTCAATGTAAATTCCGTACATCCATCCATCCATCCATCTTCTTCCGCTTATCCGGAGTCTGGTCGCGGGGGCAGCAGCTTCAGTAAGGGACCCCAAACTTCCCTTTCCCGAGCAACATCA
>JAODUH010093961.1:0-14090 GCA_027564835.1 Typhlichthys subterraneus | reverse complement strand
CCTTGGGAGGTGTTCCAGGTATGTCCAGCTGGGAGGAGGCCTCGGGGAAGACCCAGGACTAGGTGGAGAGATTATATATCCACATTGGCCTTGGAACGCCAGGTCAGAGCCACAGAGCTAATGTGGCTCAGGAAAGGGAGGTTTGGGGTCCCTTGCTGGAGCTGCTGCCCCCGCGACCCCACTCCGGATAAGCGGGAGAAGATGGATGGCTGGATGGATGGACTTATCTACTATATTTATGAGCTCATTTTCATTTCTCATTCTCCAATAGCAGCCTAGTCCTCTGTGCTGCAGCTCGCTGAGCTGGGGATTGCCCACTCTGCTCTCTCCTGGTTCGAGTCCTATCGGACAGATCGCTTCTGTCAAGCGTAGTTCAGCCATACCGAGCAGCCTGATGACAAGTTTTAGACATTTTGGCGTCCACTGCCCCTTTTTAGGAAAACACAGCGGAAAAATGACAGGCAGCTATAGGAGATATAAGAACATATTTAGCATAGTAATTAAAACCTGCTGACCTGCTACACCCTTCCGTTTACTCTATCAGCAGACTGGCTTTGGATGACCTAAAGATACAGGATATTTTAGGCCTAACCCACCGAGCAGCACGAAGAAGCCTTCAATAAGCAAGTGAAGGGACCCAAGTATGATATTCTCAGTCAGAACAAGACAACTGTATCTTTATTTGCAGGTTAAAGGAAGCTCTGTCATCCCATACATGATTTGTTTCATGCATTTGTAGAGTGAGTGGGTCATATAATATCACTTGATGAGAGATCATGTACATTTTAGTATCATGTACTTAATTACAGAAGAATAATATGCACATAATTTGGACCAGCTGTTCAGAGGTTGAATAATATACAAGGAAAGGACCTGCTATACTCTGCATGTCATGTATATGTTCACTTACTCTAAGACAAACTTGTCAGTGGGGAAATACCACTTGTCTGTACTCTATAGGATTTTAATTTGACTGACTGATGTGAAATGCCAGTTCCTCTATTAATACACGAGAGGGAGCCATTTAGTTACACAAAGTTAACACATCATTCTGCTGAGCTCTTACCCCAGACATAAAAAAAAAAAAAAATGTGGCTCAAATGTTGAAACGTAACTTATTTCTAAACGACACTATATGTAAATACAGACTTGAACACATAATTGTTAACAATAGTGGTAATTCTTCAGATAGCAAATTAATTTAAGACTATAGGCTACAGTACTTTGACTGTAAACGGGACGAAGACGTTGATGGAAACTATCAAAACCTAATGATGAAAAATAAACACTTTATATATGTTGAAACTTGCGTCAAGCCCTAACTGTGGGATATATGATTATGATTGACATTTCAAGCTGTTACACGTTGATTGACGTGGACATAATCTAGGCTAGGATGCTTGTTACCGTTACAAACAGGCCTGTACATTTGGCGGCGCACACGCATAACGCACAAAGCAGTCCTGTGGCCAAGCATAGAGTAACAAATCAGGAATTTCCTGATTTTCCTGCCACTCCTGAGAGCGCAAAAGACGACAAAAGTTACGGATTAAACACTTATTTTTGAGAGCAGATCTAGGAAAGTAGGTTACGTTATTGTAGACGCTTTTTCGGGTTAATCGTTTGACATGTTGCTTGGAAGAATAGCCTAATGATTATACTTATTTTACATAGCGGATGGGTATTTTCGACCGTGACTCTTCGCACAATGACCTCTTTTCTGGCATAATTTCGTGGAATTGATGCCGTAGGCCTACTGAGGACAAGAAACATTTGCTGGTACTAGTCTGGAGCGCGATCTTGGGTCTTGCTGTTTATTCTTTTTTCATTCTGGTTTATCACGGACGTGGATGGTGCTAGATCATGTCTCCATAAGGATTAGGCTACTGTTATGATACAAACAAACTTTATCAAGACACTTTTTGGATTTCGAATAGGAAATAATTTGGAGTGGCCAAATCTAGAGAAAGGAGAAATGCGGAACAAACCAAGCGTCTAGAAGGATGGTGCTTCTTGTACAATGGAATTGAAGAACTCTGTAGCTGTTGTTGCTGTGGTGTGTCTGTTTCTTTGCATCAGCTTTAGCCAAGAGCTCAATCCTAAAGGCAGGAATGTATGCAAAGTACCAGGGTAAGAGTTTGTACCACAAAGAGGCCTATTTCATACAAATAAGTAATGAAACCAATGTGATGGTAATAATATGGTATGCAACAATTAGGACGTGGTTAGTTTGCATGTTATTTTAAATAATACACATCATAAGTCACATTTGAGGCAGATGCATAGGCCTATGTGCGTTTGTTTAAATATCTTATTAACAATGTTTTTTATGTTTCTATTTTATTTCATGTTAGTTCTCTGTATTTTTCATACGTGTAAGTTCCCAGTCTGCCGTAGTGGGAGGAGTCCATTGAAGAAAGCTACCATCCAGATGTTTATACATCTGGACCTCAATGATTACGCTCTAGGGGGCGCTGCAATGACCTTCGCGGTATTCGCAGCGCCTACAATCATTGGAAACTGTATATAATCCACAATCCATTATACAGTCTTCTACATTACCTATCAACAGTATCTGGATGTAATGGACCATGTCCACAAATCCTTTAAGGCAGCAATAATTAGGCTCTAATGAGTATATCCTTGTTTATTTTTAAGATGTTTATGTTGTTGGAATATCAACATAGAGACATTGGACATTTGGTGTGCCCTCTATGAATATTGTATATAATTTGCTTTGACCATATACTTAATCATTATTTGTGTGTTTGTGAACACTTAACATGGTATTTAATGAGGTGCGCATGCAACTATACCAATGGAATTAGTTTTGTTTTTTGTTAGGGAGGACAAAATGAAAATAGCTTTATGCATTACATCTTCTAGACTTATCTTTCAGTATGTATTCTTAGGCATTCACTACCAATGTAATTTACTGTAATTACTCTAGCAATCCTCCACCTACAGGAGTTACTAGGCTATTGTTGCTACAGTATATTTTTGCCATAATATGTTTATACATATGGAGCTGATACATTTGTAAATTTTTCTGACTTATTTATATGATGAATTGGAGGAAGCTAGTTTTGCATTCATCACCACAGGTCAGAATTTCCTGTCTATGTCCTAAAAATGTTCAACGAACTACTGCATTCCGTTTGTGCTGAAAATATTCCCAGTGTAGTTTTTGCCATCTGTGGCTCTATGGGGGTAGCTCCATTGGCTCCATGTATTTAGTGGCTAAGTGTATAAAAGTGTAAATTAGTGCAATAGTAGATACTAAATGTCAGTTGATACATCTTGTTTAGAATAAGTAGCTAAGGTCTAGTTACAAAGGAATCCCTAAAACTTAATTATTTAAACACTTATTTGTAAGTAAATATAATCAATGCTATATATAATAAAAACTATATATAAAATGTATGCAATAAATGATAATTCTGTCAGAATGCTATCTTTAAACACTCTATGCGAAGATACAGTGTTGCACGGGCCTGTTGGAGGTCACAGGCATGGGAGGAGGAGACACAATCCTTCCTTTTCTGACAGATCCAAACCTGGCCTCCAAACCACTACTCTGAATATACACCGCACTGCTATCTTGTAGTAGCCACTACTAAAGGCAGGCTTAGTTATTCTCGAGAACGCTTGCTATCTTTGAGCTAAAATCAAAACAAACTCCCTCAGAAGCTCCACCCCACACATTGAAAGCCAAGCAGCCTTGTTGTTATGAGCAGTGTTTACCACTTTGTTTATGTTCCTATTTACAGAGCCAGGGCTGGGTAGGAGTAGCCTACCAAATATTCTTTTTAGCACACAGAGAACGGTGATGAAATGCAAGGAGATATTTGGTGAATTTGACAAATAATGTATTATCTTACAATTAGCTTGCAATAGCTGACTATATCTTTAATGATACTTACATCTCATCCAGCTGCTTCCAAAGGCCTGACCTTAAGTAAAATCTTATACATAACTGATGACATGAAGTACTTCCTCTTGAAACAGGAAATGTATTGTTTTATAGCTAATAGTTTAAAAGATCAAGTGAATTAAAGGTCTACATATCATTTATATGTGAGGTAAGCAATTATATTCTATATTCTCTTAATACACTTCTGTCAAATTCAGCAAATATTTCCTCACAGTCTGCTAGCTGTCCATTCTGTGTGAGTGCTGGAAAATAATGGTGTTCCTACTCAGCTATAAAGTGGAGTGGACCACGCCACACACCACTATCCAAGCCTTGGCAATGCACATCCACTGTCCACTCAAGAGAGAGTTGTTTTTGTTTTTATGTTGAGCTCAAATATCAGTAATCTTTCTCTAGCAATGCTTACCAACCTTTAATTGGATGTAAAGACTGAAGCATGCTCCATACAAACATACTGTATGTCAACAGATTCCCGAAGGTTGTCTTAACCAGCTGGATTAGGTCACGATCTGTGTGGTTTTATTGTGACTTTACCTTTAGTAATAATTGTAGGCTACATGTATTCCATGGACCCATGCTCTTTGATATGCCCTCTTGGGCTAACAACTACATAGGTAATAACTTTCAGGTTTAACATTGAGGGTGACTATTGTTTCAAGGGTGACTATTCCAGTGTTCAGGAGAACGTTTTGAGAGTGTGTGTCGGCAGATGTTTTTTACCCATATTTATACAATTAGCATGCATGCAAGCAAATGAGTCATAATCAATTCCCTGAATAGTATTCAGTGTTAGCCACATCATCTGTGATCAAAAGATCCATATGAGATGGATTGAGAATGTATGCAAAGTAGCATGGTTCACGTGGTGAATATATCTCTGGCCATATTTTTCTCATTCATTCTACCTTTGAAAAAATATAATCTGAAATAATCACATTGACCAAATAATCAGCAAATTGTTGAATATGAAAATAATAATTAGTTTCCAACCTGCTAAGAACAATATATGTATCTTCACATATTTTGACAAATAAGGGAGTTAAATTAGAGTATAATTAGTTGGGAAGTGGACTTATACTTGACCCTCACTTTGTATACTATATTCTTACATTTGCTTTGCTGAATCTTATTTATACACATATTTTAGCTCACCTGGCTTTGTGTGCTGCGGTGGATGGGGGCAGCTAGGAGAAGAATGTCTGACACGTATGTATTCTTCCAAACATTCAACATTTCTCAACACTCGCCATGCATCTCCCTATATGTGAAATAGTAATAGCATGTATCTCTGCCATAGCTCTCTGTGAGGGCAACTTTACCTGCAAGGAGAACGAGGTGTGTGTTAGGCCAAATGAATGTCGCTGTCGTCATGGATATTTTGGAGCTAGCTGCGATACAAGTAAGATTATGGACTCACTTTGTAGCGTAGCAACTGTAAAATTTCAACATTTGTAATGACACTGAACGCTATCTAAATGCCCTCTCTAAAACTAGAACAATAGAAATGTCTTTGCATGCACAGTGATGATGACAATACAGTCTTTGCAGAGTGTCCCGCCCAATTCTGGGGTCCTGACTGCAAGGGCAAATGCATTTGCTACCCCAACGGCCAATGTGATGACCTGACAGGCCAGTGTACCTGTAACCACAATCGCTGGGGACCCACATGTGAAAATGCATGCTTGTGCCAGAAGGGTAAATGTGACCAAGACACTGGCAGGTGCACTTGCCATCCAGGTGTGTGGGGTCTCCAGTGCAACAACAACTGCTACTGCAGTCCCAACTCGGTGTGCGATGCCATGACAGGACGCTGCCTCTGCAACCCCGGATGGTCGGGCCGCAACTGCGGTGTCCAGTGTAACTGTAACAACTCACCGTGCGACCAGTTCACTGGGCGCTGCCAGTGCCGAGACAGGCTGTGGGGCCAGCGCTGTGACCGCTACTGCCAGTGTGTGCATGGCAAATGCAGCCCAGCAGACGGCTCGTGCACGTGCACGCCGGGGTACCGTGGGAAGTTCTGCAGAGAGCCGTGTCCAGCTGGATTCTATGGGCAGAACTGCAGGAACAGGTAAATGCAGTGGTACAGTGCAGTGTTGTGGGTTTAAGAGGAAATACGATTGGATATACCATGGCTGATATCCCTTATATTTGAGTGGCTTCTTCAATGAAGCCATATTAAGATTTTAGGAATTGGTATTCACATTATCCAATGCTCACCAGCCAACAAGTAAAAGCAATTCAGGCTAAACCTTTTGCCTGTCCTTGTCACTCTCAGAAACAGTGCTGTTGAAAACTAAAACAAATAGGATTTTAGTTCTCTTTCAGTAACTTACTAACACAATACCAGTATTTAGAAGTGTGTTACCATAAACAAATTGTTATAGGCCAATTGGAAGGACAATATCTTCCCCAGCTTAATATTACACTGTATTAAGCTGCCTATATGGCCGTGCTATAGACTGGTTGTTCAGTGTGTCAGTGTTCCTAACCACAAACACGCTGGGTGTGACTGATTCCTCTACTGCATGGCTGGCCATACAGGTGTGGGCACTGCAAGGGCCAGCAGCCCTGTAAGGTGACAGAGGGCCGGTGTGTCACCTGTGATCGAGGCTGGAATGGGACCAGATGTGACCAGCTGTGCTCCAAGGGCTTCTTTGGGGACAACTGCCAGGAGGTGTGTCCCACGTGTAAGGATGGGCACCACTGTGACCCTATTCAGGGCAAGTGCTCCCACTGCAACCCCGGCTGGATCGGGGATAGGTGAGGCGTTGTTTCCATAGACTCAGAGGGGATGCACACACACACACACACACACACAAATGATAAGCTGATGCTATGACCATAGTAGCAATCACAAGCATACACCTACAAGCATACACTTGCATACGCCTACACGACATACTATACATATATACAGTATAGACGTGTGCGTTTACAAGACAGCACACAGAAAATTCACCAGTTGCTTTAACTATTAGCTAATTCAGCGTACATGCTGGGATAATGTCCGTAGCTCTTTCCTGGTGGTAAGGCCTCTAACCTCAGCAATCCTTGTTGTGTGATAGGTGTGAGGTTCGCTGCCCCAACGGCACATATGGTGAGAACTGTGAGAATGACTGCAGCCACTGTTTTAACGGTGTGTGTCACGTTGTCACCGGCGAGTGTCTGTGTGACCCCGGATTTTATGGGACCTAGTAAGTCACGACTCACACAGGACGCCTCACAATGCTGTTTTCCACAGTGACTTGCATTGTTTCACTCAAGTTAAAGGTCTTCTTCTTCTTAAATACCAAAGATAAATTCCAGAGGACAAGTCTAATCAAAACAATTTGTACAGGAAATGTTTTGCCATGGTTGTTGAAAAAGCCCTCCAATTAATGCAAATTTTTTCACAACAGTTAAACGGAAGCTTTCTTCATGAGTGATGCCTTAAGGCCGTTGCACACTGCATGCAGAGCTGAAGCGAGGCTGACGCCAAGCGTTTCGCTTTGAATCCGCTCCCATGTTAGTGAATCTTTGCACACTGCAAGCGAGGCCAAAGCTGCTCGCTGAGCCAAGGCATTTTTTGAAGTGCTTTACACAGAATGCAATGGAAATACATTGTAGAAGCAGGTAAAACACTACATATATTAATTTAGAAGAAAACGGTTTGCTTGCTTCTTAGCCCCATGCATACCATTTCCTTGAATACAGTTGTTAAACGTCCTAAAAATATAACTGTATAATATGTTAATATACTTGTGATTATACATATACTGACCTACAGCAAGCATAATATCATGTTCCTACTACACGATTCATGCAGTGCAACAACCAGTAGGCTATCATGACCAACTAACACAGTGCTGGTGGGGGAGGGGAATATCCGCCGGCAGTGTGCAAAGCATAGCAGGGAAATACATGCGCTTCAGGTCCGGATCAGCTCTGCTTGCAGTGTGCAACAGGCTTTACACTTAGTTGTTCACATTGAACAGTTCTTGTCTCCTTACTTCTCCAGTTGCAATATGACCTGCCAACCTGGTCAGTATGGAGTGAACTGCAACCAAACCTGTGCTTGCCATGAGAGAAACTGTGATCCTGTCTCTGGTGCCTGCAACCTTCGTAAGAACACACTGTTCTTAAATAGGTTTATCTAGTCTCCAAATGCCCATCTTTATAAATAATGATTTTGAAATATACTGTCAAGGGTAAACCAGGGTAATTTGCAATGTTTTAAAGTACAGTAGTTTGTAATGCTGAAAATACACATAAAATACTTACCTTCTATACAGTACATGTGATAAATATCACGTTACTTGCCTATTTCAGTGTTTCCTAAATGTTATGTCCAGTGTCACTAGTTTTTAGGTTCAGACCTCTTACTGTTCCATAAACAATAAAAAAAGGGTCAGCCTGTTAATTTGTTGCAAACAGTCAGTTGCTAGTAGTGACATTAGCATTAAGTCATTTTTAACCAGAGACTATTTAGTGGGCTCAGCACATGCCTAGCCAGGCAGCTCACAGCAAGTAGCCTGACTTGATGTTGGCTTCCAGGCTCCATACCATGCAGTGGCCTTTTTATGGCTGTGTGTGTTGGCCCAGTGCCCAGCCAGCCAGAGAGAGGAGGGGCGGTAGAGAAGAAGGTGGTGTGTGTAGCAAAGAGAGGAACAGTGAGAGGGGAGGGAACAACAGAGGAAGTGACAACAAGGCCTCGGGATGGAATGGAGTGTTAAGGGACGGCAAGTTCACAAAAACGGGTTGTGACCAATAGGGATATGGCGGGCTGGGCTGGGCTGTCAAAACGACACAGGACACATGCTCCTACACCACCTCTGTCCCACCCTGCCCCTTTGCTTTGACCAGCTGTAACTCCAGTCAGAGCCATGGCAACATCCATCTCAGCCTTAATACACGACAGTGCAAGGACTCCCAGTCTGTCCTAACACTGGTGTCATCTGCTGCCGATGCTGTCCTCCACACAGTCCAGAGCTCAGTTTGCTCAGGGTGTATCCCTGAAAGAGGGGAGGGGGCTAATACATAATTGTTGAGTTATTGTGGTAGCAGGCATGTAGGCTCATTCAAGGCAAGGAAAGGATGCAGTTCACTGGAAAGCACCACTGATTTCACAGTTAAATATACTGTATATATTTACAGAAGGAGATTGGTTATTGGTGAAATTAGGAAGTAGTGAAATCCAGACTTATACTGTTAAATGTTTATAAATGCATGCATTTATAAATGCCATGCATCATACTTTAAACAGTCGTAGTATCATAAATACAGACACGAGAGCACCGTAAATGTAAAAAATGCACCAATCGGTGAATTGTCAGTGATATACAATAGGCTATAATGCCATTCTAAACTTTTCAGCTGTGTTGCTCTGCCTTGCTTGTACTCTTTCAGAGCCCAACCAGCGGATGGGTGTGATTGCAGCAGGAACCCTGGTCTCTTTTCTTCTCATCCTCCTCTTCTCACTGCTGAGCTGCTGGTGCCTCTGTCGACATAAAGACCACCACAAGTGAGTAACTGGCATGATGGGCTTTTTTTATCTAGCATGCAGTAAGATGAGTTAGTTAGTCGAATACATTAATATTTATGTATTTTTTAAATGTTTATGTTGACATTATGATATGAGTATAGTCCCTAAGCTTGTGTCTTAAATCTAAAATCCAATATGCTTTTGAAGGGCAGAGTTCCTTTTCCTTGTTGTCATCCCCCTTTCTCTACTGACAGCAAAAAAGCCAAACGGATCCTGTGTGGACGATTTAGCCGAATCAGCACCAAACTCCCCCGTATTCCGCTAAGACAGAAACAGCCCAAAGTAGTTGGTAAGCCCCAAAATGATTCTTCATACACTGCCCATGGCTGCCAACAAATCCTTCTGATGCATTTCAAACAATATCTGCTTCAGTTCAGCCTCATTAAGGCTAATCCGGAGTGTCCAGTCGAAGCACAGGACATGTTTCAGGGGAAAATACACTCACAGACATTTATTAAGGCTAGTTCAAGACCAAAACAAAAATTCAATGAATATCTCCATTGGAAAAGCATCTTATTCTAGGACTAGGCCTAATCCATGACTGTGAAACCGGCCATCAGTGTCTGTCTGGGCTTTTTGGGTCATTGTTGGTGGGCAGATAAGGAATGTGTAGCAATTAGACAGTTTTCCGTTGGTGCTACCATGGTCTGTCTCTTAGATGGAGAATAGGGATGAAAAGGGTGTATGTTAGCTGCCAGGCACGTATAGAGTTTCATTTGAATGGAATGCACTGGTTTTAGAGCCCTTTATTATTCTTGGCACTCTTAAATGCCATGTGTTCATATTATTACAACCCTAAAGTGGGGTTTTCTCCCGTACCCCACTTCTCTAGCCATTTCCATCTCTTCCCCTTCCCCCAAGAAAACTTTGGGTTGTCGAGAAGGCTGTGTTATTAAATGTAGGTCAGTGGTTGTCAGGAGGCCAGGGTGGTGTTGAGAGATGTGCTATCAAAGGCCACACTGTTTGGGTTGACGTGGAGCTTACCCCTGCGCAAAGATCTTGTGGTCTGTGCTAGGCCTGTCTGTGACTTTGTGACCTCTGTCTATTTCAAAATCGAGGGTACACACGCCCACACGCTTCCTATTAATATAAATCTTGTAAATAGGCCTTTACATTTGGCATGCTAGTTGAAAGATGATATGAATTGCATTTAGCAACACTTTATACAGAGGAGAGATACATTCTATCGTCAAACAATACATCTGTTTGGCGATGCTTTTATTGTTTAATATGAGCTTTTAAAAGGGGTCAGATGAATGCGTTTACTTTACGATGCACTGATTTCTTGCTGTCTGGGAGCATGTGCTTCCTCATTTCTACAGATTATTTAAGATAGCAGCTACTGTCATGGGCCTGCGTTAACAGACTGGTCTTTGTGTGCTAAACAATTATTTCCAATCAGCTTCAAAATATGTCATACAATAAACAAGATAATCGGTCAGAGCAAGTTCTGTTTGTCCAGCTGCTCTTCAAACAACTTGGTACAAAACACATCTTTGATACTATTCCAAAAAAATATTTTCATAGCCTACATGCAAAGTTAGAATTTATTGGCCAGAAGGGACAGAGCAGAAAACAGACCTGAAACACAGACACAACAAGGGCTTCACTACATCAGATTTACATCTAAGTGGTGGTGCAACATAATTCCTTTTATTGTGGTAAATATGGTTACTGGTTAGGTTGTTTTAAGGTTATACGTGTATTTTGCATGTTTTAACAGCTAGTCAACATAATGAAAGGAATAGCCATGACACTAAGCCTTGATTCCTGTTAACAACAGACTGGTTCAGACCGTTTAGCCCTGCTTTTATTCACTCCACTGACGTACCACTGGTCAGTCTCAGGTCCAAGATCTGTCCAAGATACTGTAAGTTCTCTGCTTTTCTCATTGGTCTACCCACAGAAGCGTGGCCTGCCAACATTCTGAAACATTAACCCTGACTGGGGGCTACACAGTCTAGCACACACATTCCAGAGGGGGCCCAGTGGGGCTGGAAACAGGAAGTGGTCAGATTTACGCTAGCCTGTGTAAGAACAGTGATTTGGTGGCAGCAGACCGAAAAAAGGAGATACCAAGAAATGGGGTAAAATGGAATGAATTTTGTTGACAATTTTGTATAATGTGAACTGGTCCACCTGGTTATTTTAGAAAGTAATAATGTCTACACTATTCAATAGAGCTGGGTGATAAAACGATAACAATGATTATTGCAATATAATTTTCCTCAATAAAAATATAACAAATGTTCGATAAATGTTTGTTTAAATTAATTTGAATTACAAATGAAGCACAAACTGCCAAATGTCAATCATGTCCAGAGTTGCTTAGTAACGGCCGCTCAGTAGGCTAAAATTGGCAGAGAGAAAGATGCAGTTCGTGATTGATTTTAAACATGTTTTTGTTCAGCCTCTATTAAAGAAAAATAATCTGGACACATCAGTGTTTAATAACTACAGGCCTATTTCAAAATTGCCTTTTGTATCAAAACTCTTGGAGAAGGTTGTGGCAATGCATTTACATTATGTTTTGGAGGCTCAAAATATCTTTGATAAGTTCCAGTCTGGCTTCCGTAAAATGCATTCCACTGAAATTGCCCTTATTAGGGTTTCCAATGATATTTTAATGGCTGCTGATCATTGGGCATGGGCATGATCATTGGTAGTTATGTACTGTTATGCCGATGACATTCAGTTATATATATATCTTTTGACCCTGACAAGCTTGACAAACTGTCAGTTCTGCTGAATTGCCTAGCCTCCTTACTTACAAATGGATGGCTGACAATTTTTTGCAATTAAACACAGACAAATCTGAGGTAATGACATTTAACCCCAAAGATTAGACACGTTTTGGGATTTCTATCAGCCACTGTTTCAGGGAATTTAAGGAATGTATGTGTTATTTTCGATAAAGCTATGTGTTTTAACAGTCATGTCAAATCTGTGGTTCGTTCCTGTTTCTTTCATCTCAGAAACATTGCCGATTAGATCAGTGGTTTCAAAAATAGAATTGGAAATGCTAGTCCTTGCTTTTATTTAATCACGTCTGGATTACTGCAATGCATTGTACACCTGTTTGAATAAATCGACCATGGACCGACTACAGGTTGTTCAAAATGCATCTGCTAGGCTTTTAACTGGGACTAAACGTCGAGCGCACATTACTCCTGTGCTTGAGGCCCTTCATTGGCTTCCTATCAGTTTTAGAGTACATTTTAAAATCTTGGTCATTACCTACAGATCTTTGCATAGTCAAGCGGCTATTTACATCTTGGATTTATTACATCCTAACACTTCTGGTCGGTCTCTGAGGTCCTCATCCCAAAAGCTTTTAATGGTTCCAAGAACACATTTTAAGAGGTGATTGTGCATTTGGTGCTGTGGCACCAAGGCTATGGAACTCTCTCCCTCTAGACCTGAGAGCCTTAGATTCTGTGGCCGCTTTTAAAAAACAGCTCAAGACGCATCTTTTTCGGCAAGCTTTTAATTAGAAACATAGTGTTAGGTTTTTGGTTTATATTATAATGTACTTTTATTTTGTACAGTGTAGGATTTTATTTGTTTGCATTGCTTTTACTGTAAAGAACTTTGTGACCTTTGTCTCTGAAAGGTGCTCTATAAATAAACTTTACTTACTTACTTACTTACTTTCTTCATTACAACTAGTGAGGCGAGCTGATCTACAGTAGGAATGGGCAAATCGATACTGCGGGATCGATACTTCGATACTCACAAGCTACTCTTTTGTATCAGTACTTAAAAAGTATCGATAGTATCGATAGTAATATTATATTACAAAATGTGAGTAGGTGCATCTCTTCCAAATGTCTTCACAGTCCATAGTCTACATAATGGGTGTTAGGTTTTTCTCAGGTCATATTTTTTCACGTGACACGTGACATGGGCCATGTACATTTAGCTGTCCCTTGTCACATGACTATGGGAACCTGTGTGACATGAGAATCAAGTGCACCTTGCACACAGTCATGTGCACTCCGTAAACTAGCAAACATGGTGCAATGTGGTGCTATTTGTAGACATAATGTTGGGACATTTTTATTAACAAACTAATTAAGTAAATTCTGTAAATAAAATGCCAAGATACATTATTTATATTTGGTTTTCCTGAAAGTAGTAGTAATTAGTAATTATATGACTGTATGTCTATACTGATGAAAAACATCAATACTGGTGATAGTATTTTAGTATTGACAAAATTGCTATTACAATATCGTATTGGTATTGTTAAAATTGTTTAAAAAAAGTTTGATCTCGCCCATCCCTAATCTACAGTAGGCTGGTATTTCCATAGGCGGTTTAGCAATGGTGTGTAATTGCCCGGGACCTTGGTTGCCAGGGGGCCTCGCAATTTTGGCATGTTCATTTAGGATAACATTTTTTCCAGTACAAATAAATTAATTATCTGTAGTTTTGTTGATTAAAACAAAAATGTCAACGTAGTCCATCCATCCATCCATCTTCATCCGCTTATCCAGAGTCGTGTCGCGGGGGCAGCAGCTCCAGCAGGGGACCTCAAACCTCCCTTTCCCGAGCACACATTGGAAAGCTCTGACTGGGGGATCCCGAGGCGTTCCCAGGCCAATGTGGAGATATAATCTCTCCACCTAGTCC
>JAODUH010093960.1:0-14090 GCA_027564835.1 Typhlichthys subterraneus | reverse complement strand
ATGTATTATGAGAGGTATTTATTGAAGTCGGACTAAGTAGGACATCACTGAAGGCCTAGGTGTTTAATGCACGGCCCCCCACTGCGTGTAGGCTACAGTTCTCGGAACCCGATGCATTGACTTCTGTAGTAATTTGCCACTCCGTTGACTTTATCTTATTGCTGATACCAGAAGACAAACTTCTAAATATAAAATGTATTCTGACCTCCATTTCTGTGATCAAAATGTTTCTTTTATTTACACGTTTTGCTTGGATATCGGATAAGGACATGGGCGCATTTCTTATCATTTGCATAGTAATTTATGGGAGGAGGTAAGGCGAGGTCAAAAGCTTGTGCACATATGCTAAAATACACGTTTATTGAGATGAGGAAGGGAAGATGCGCAGGAACTGGTGTACGCATGGTCTCATACATCTGAATCTGAAAAAAGTGCGTGCGCACTTTTCGAGTTTTGTGACCACGGCATCTTTTAGTATGAAATCTGCACATTTGTTGATACATGAGGCTCCACAAGAGGAGTGATTGGGAGGAACAGCCTCCCTGATCTAAACTCGAGTGGGCAATTGCTGTTAGACGTCTGTGCAGTCATGGACTGTCTTTAACAAATACCATGTTTGAATATAAGGACGCTCATAAGTGTATGTGGTACCAGAGCACCCTATGCCTAAGGTCAATGATCGATTTTGTGATGGTATCATCTGATCTGAGGCCGCATGTTTTGGACAATTATAAAAGAGGTTAAAGAAAGCGGCAGAGCTGGCTACTGACCACCATCTGGTGGTAAGTTGGGTCAAGGGGTGGGGGAAGACTCTGAACAGACCTGGTAAGACCAAACGGGTAGTGCGGGTGAACTTGGAATGTCTGGAGGAGGCCCCTGCCAGTACGATATTTAACTCACACCTCTGGCAAAGCTTCTCTGGCATCCCGGTGGAGGTTCAAAGTTCAATGCTTCCATTGCTGAAGCTGCGGCAGAGAGCAGTGGTCTCAAGGTCTTAAGGTCCTCAAGGGGCGGTAACTCTCGAAACACCATAGTGGAAACAAGTGTTCAGGGAAGCCATTCGACTGAAGAAGGAGGCCTTTTGGGATATGTTGTCCTGGATGAATTCTGAGGCAATTGCAAGGTACTGACGGACCCAAAGGGCTGCAGCATCTGCCGTGGCAGAAGCAAAGCAACAGTTGTGGGGGAGGTTCGGAGAAACCATGGAGAAAGACTTTCGGTCGGCACCAGTGTTTCTGGAAAACCATCCCCCACCTCAGGAGGGGAAAGCAGCGAACCATCAGCTCAACTGAGGAGGCAATTGGGCGGTGGAAGGAACACTTTGTGGAACGCCTGAATCCGACTGACATGCTCTCTGTGATAGAGACAGAGCTGGAGGCTGATGGGGGATTATCATTAATTTCCCTGAGGGAGGTAACTGAGGTAGTCAAACAACTCCACAGTAGCAAATCCCTGGGGATTGATGAAATCCGTCCAGCAATGCTAAAAGGTTTGTATGTGGAGGGGATGTCTTGGATGAGACACCTTTTAACATCTCATGGAAGTCAGGGACAGTGCCAAAAGAGTGGCAGACTGGGGTGGTGTTTACCCTCTTCAAAAAGGGGGACCAGAGAGTGTGTGCCAATTACAGGGGTATCACACACACAAGTCTACTCCAAGCTGCTGGAGAGGAGGGTTCGGATGATTGTCGAACCTCAGATTGAAGAACAACAAACTTTTTACTCTCTCAAGGATCCTGCAGGGGGCCCTGGGAGTATACCCTTCCGGTCTACATGTGCTTTGTGGATCTGGAAAAGGCGTATGACCAGGTCCCCCAGGAGATACTGCAAAAAGTGCTGCGGGAGAATGAGGGTCCTTTTTAATGGTAATCCAATCCCTGTATGTCCAAAGCAAGAGCTGTGTATGGATTCTCGGCGGTAAACCTGACTCAATTCAGTTGGGGGTTGTTCTCCGCCAGGGCTGCGCTTTGTTACCAATTTTGTTTGTGATGTTAATGGACAGGATATCGCAGCGAAGTTGTGGTCGGGAGGGGTTGTGGTTCGGTAGCCTGGGGATCTCATCGCTACTTTTTGCAGATGATATGGTCCTGATGGCATCATCGGTCCGTGACCTCCAGCACTCACTGGATCGATTCGCAGCCGAGTGTGAATTGGCTGGGATGAGGATTAGTACTGCTAAATCTGTGGCCATGGTTCTCAGCTGGAAACAGATGAAGTGCCTACTCCAGGTAGGAATGAGTCCTTACCCCAAGTAAAGGAGTTTAAGTACTTCGGGGTCTTATTTGTGAGTTAGGGGACTATGGAGCGGGAGATTGGCCGGAGAATAGCAGCAGCGGGAGCGGTATTGCGATCACACCGTTGTGACGAAAAGAGAGCTGAGCCAGAAAGCAAAGTTCTCGATCTACCAGGCAATTTTTGTTATTACCGTTACCTATGGTCATGAAGGGTGGGTCATGACCGAAAGAATTAGATCATGGGTAAAAGCAGCCAAAATGGGTTTTCTCAGGAGGGTGGCTGGCTTCTCCCTTAGAGATAGGGTGAGAAGCTCAGCTATCCGTGAGGAACTCAGAGTAGAGCCGCTACTCCTTTGCATCGAAAGGAGCCAGTTGAGGTGGTACGGGCATCTGGTAAGGATGCCCCCTGGGCACCTCCCTTGGGAGGTTTTCCAGGCACGTCCAGCTGGGAGCAGGCCTCGGGTAAGACCCAGGACTAGGTGGAGAGATTATATCTCCACACTGGCCTGGGACTGCCTTGGGATCCCCCAGTCAAAGCTTGCTAATGTGGCTCGGGAAAGGTAGATTTGGGGTCCCCTGCTGGAGCTGCTGCCACCGCGACCCAACTCTGGATAAGCGGATGAAGATGGATGGATGGAATTTTATAACAATCTAATATAATCAGCTGGGCTATACTGTATGCTGCTTGCTATCTTAAATGCCTACAAGTCAAGAAGGCGAATGTGTGTCCCGGGCTCTGCCTACCTCGTAGCAATGAGGGTGGGCATATTGTCAATACGTGCACAAGCGCCAGAGAGGCTTAATGTGTAACATTAAAGGCAGGGTTAGTCATTCTTGATAACTTTGAGCTCAAATCAAAACAGTATCCATCCGTGGTCCTGTGCGGCGGCACATCACACAGATATGCGTTGTGAAGCAAAACGTAGTACTACGGCTTTGTTGATATGAGCTGTGTTCACCATTTGGTTTATGTTCATATTTACAGCACAAATTGTTATTTTGCATGTACATACAAGCACAAATTAATTTAGTGCATTTTCATATGGGGTCGAACTTCAGGCAGTTATTTTTATATTTTCCCTCGATAGAAAAGATCTGTTATGATTTCTGCTTTCGTTGGCACCGACCAAAAGCATATTTTGCAAGCCATCATAATTTGCACTTCCATGCTTTTGAGATCCAAACCACTTCCATGTAATTGACCTTGTGTTATATTTTTAGTCAACAATTTCCTCAGCTTTGGAGAACAGATCACATTCACTAATTTTCCCCCATCCATTTGTTTACTGCTGTCACCAGTAGGCTACTGTAGATCAACCTGTAATAGTAGCAAATGGGCAATGAGCAGGAAAAGGAAAAGCAGCTTTTGTGGAGGTTAACCTACATGCAGTTGGTGGGTCTGATACGATCTGACACAAGGCTATGCCTTTATTTGTGTGAAGTACAGGTGAGTAACATGTTTACCTACAGTATAAAGGTGCCCTTCTTGATGGCACTGTAGCGCCCACTGCTGACTGACTTATGTCTGAAACACAACATTCTATGAAACCGAGTAGCTCTGGGCCCCCCATCTAGAAGGTTAAGAAGGCAAAACATCATTACACTCAGTCTGTTTTGAGTAATTACAAAATTGGCATACTGTATGTACAGCAAGATAATGGTCAGATGCTAAGCATCTCTTGGCAAATATGGAAGTTTAATTTTTGGATTGTTTAACTGGGCCAGGAGGTTCAAATATGGTCGCATCTGTGGTGAGACGGGAACACAGTTATGAGCAAAATGAGTGAAGCAAACATTATTGATACAACTCAAACCTTATTTCGGTGTATTGATTCATTCAAAATAAATAACAGGGGCAGTAGGACTTTACGGGGAGGAGTAAAGATGAATGTGAGCCACAGTGCTCAAAACAACGCAGTATTAATAACAACATTTCAAAACCGACACCTGTTCCTAATACTTCATATACATATACAACATTGTCACAGGTTTATTCTAGTATTATCAAACATTTGTTACAATGAAATACAACCTTTGATAATTCCTCAATGCTATCTGTAATGTATCTCTGAAATCCCTGATATTTCTGAAACTCTATACTTTGTTGATGAAAATGCTGGTTATTCTTAACAAACGTCAGTTGGAGGACATATTATTGAAGTAAAGAACTGATCGGAAAAGGCTCTTTAAACAGGTTTTAGTAGGGTGCTGTTGTATTTAATCATATGTGGTATACAGGTTACATTAGGACACATTACATTAAGACCTCAGTGAACTGTGTCAATATGTGGAAAAGAGGCATAGTATGTCTCCTTCAAAATGAAGGGTTTGTGCAGGGCAGGCCCTGGAGTGTGTGTGAGCCAGTTCATTTGGTGGCTGTGAGACTCTGCAGGGGCAGCAGCTATCGAAAATCAACAGCTCTCCATGCCAGTCGTCGATGCAAACGGCTTGACAGAGCTCAGCGGGAGTGTGCCACACCACCCCACTGTGCGTCTCTGAACATGGGAGCTGAAACTACAATTGATGCTGGTGCCATTATGTGCGCTTTGCTCCAGTACAGACTAGAGACAATGGGAGAGATATTCCCTGCTATTGTCCAGCAACATGAAAGTGAAAAACAAAAAGGGATTAAGGGCATTGGCTACTGCCGAGAGAGAGAGAGAGGGAGAGAGAGAGGGGGGGGGGGGGAGAGACAGAAGGTGAGAGAGACAGGTCTGACAGCCATTTAGGAGGCATCTATAGGTCATCGATTGACAGAGGAAATAAAAGTGGCCCTTGTGCCTGTCTACTTTCTGAGTCTCATTCAACACTGACAACCTGCAACGGCTATACTGATAGTGAAGGAATAACCTACACGTAGGCCGACAGGGTGTGTGTGTGTGTACGTGCGTGTCTCCTCATTAGCAGGTAGATAACGTTTGACAGATGACAGGTGTGTCACAACACTGGATTACTCAAGTGGATAGAGATTGTCACCTGGTCACTCTCTCTTTTCCTCATGTGAGCGCTCGCACACACACGGTAAGAAAACCTCATCTTTGCATCTAGCAGTGAATTTCAGTTTCAATGATAGGGGCTGTGTGACACACACACACACACATGCGCACACACACCTGACCAAACAAAAATCCATTGGCCCTTTCAAGCCAAGTTTGGATTGTTAGCACTGCCGTGTGCAATGTCGAGACTGTTTGTAATGGACAGGGGCTGGAATGTCAGCAAGTGTTTGAGAAACATTTAATTCCACAGTCGGATTACTTCAGGCAGATCTAGTTAAATTACAAGTTGGAAAGACGAACGGGCAGGACTGAATTTCAATCAGCCACCAGAACTCTGTGAAGGGCACTTTGCTCACCACAATAAGCAGAATAACCCAAATTGTTACAAGTCATTTAACCTAGTAACGACTCCTAAACATCTATTTTAAATCTAGGGTAAAGAGCAAATGGAATGAAACTGTTTAATCTGCATCTGTTGTACTCCTGGCTTGAATTGAATGATTATATATTAATATATTATTCATTAATAATGTGTGTTGCAAACCCACTGATGCCATAATAAACTAAACCTTACATCCATTCACATTCTACTCATTTGAGGGACCAACCTTGGGGACAGATATGTATTTATGCAAATCCATGCAAGATGCATGCATACAAAGCTAATGTGTATCTGGAAACTTGTCAGACGTTCCATGATTTTGGCAAAAATACAAATGTAACATTTTCACACACCTCTGTGTTTCCCAAAGATCTGAAATATGTTGTGGTGCTAGCGAGCCTGAAGGAGTGGGGGATCGGGGGTTTGCTCTGCTACATGTGAATAGCCACCATACACTATGAAATCAGCTCATGATGTACATACCGCTGCACTGACTGTGCAGTATGAACATATTATCCATGTTTTAGGACAGTGGATTATGATTATATATATATATATATATTTTTTTTTTTTTTTCAGTATGAAAATGTCAGCCTACCCGTTTTCCCGATCACTTTCCTATTCCAGTGTGTTATAGATCTGCTATGCTGTCACTATGTAGTTATTCTCTGTGACAGAAATACTTGTTGCTTGCACACTTTTATTTGTGATTGATGAAAGTAGTTACCGAAGCCTCAGTTTTTCCTATGATGATTGAGATAAGAAAAAAAGGAGGCTTGCTGTCTTTGCCTAGTAATGTTGAGTTGGTTAAGCAAAGACGTTGTTAAGAACTCTAGTTTACTGTAGGCTACTCTAACCACCGCAACACCTATTTCCAGTGAATGGTGTTAATCCGACTCTCTACTCATAGTCGTAGGCCATTCTATGCTGTAGGTTTATTACCGTACTCACCCATTATTTTTAACAGAATAGTTAATTGAAATATCTTTGCAACATGAGGGGTAGAGTTTTAGGGGAAATTCTAAACTAATTGTTAATCAACTAATTGTCAATCACGGATGGTGTCCCTCAGACAGATAAAAAAAGAACTATGCTAAATGTTAAGATGGATTTTCAAATTGCTTCATCTCTCCCTCTTTACCATACTTTTCCTTAAATTTGTAACAAGTTAAAATTTAGAAACATATGGAATAATTTTGCTGTCAAAAACCTCTTGAGAAAACAAGAGACCAACTGCTTTAATAAGATCTATTTTAATTCATTGCAGGAAAAAAGCTTCTAATTAATGTTGACCTTTAACAATAGCACTTGGGACAGAGTTACCAGATGTCTGATGAGTGGTGTACCCCTCAAACACGATGGAAAAAATGTGTTAAGTAAAACGTACAGTAGAATGTTCTTAGGTGAGAGACAGTCAAAATACACAGGAATAGAAAAAATTATGGTAATTAATGTTTCCTGCTAATTATAAAAAAAGATAACAGATTTAAAAAAAATAATTTTCAGTTGCATTGCATGACCAGAGTGGCAGCCAGTGTGCCACAATTCATCCTGTGGATCTGTAAGGCACAGAAAGTATATACGTTACTCAGCAACCAAGTAGCCAAAAAGAGTAGTCCAGGGCGCCCTCCTAACATCCCAGGTTGTAATATTACAACAACATTTTCAACTATCCTAAAAAAAAAATGTGTAAATGTTTTTTCCCCCCAGACCACATTTACATAGTCAATGGGTCTTGTTGTTCAGCCTCACAATCCTATTGGCCATTAAAAGTGTACATCGGTCTGGCCTTCGGCCTTAATATCACACAACTTGCAAATCTATCTGCCACGGCAGAAGTACAGCAAAATACAAATATGATTACGCACACACATTGAGATGCAGTTGCACAGCTCTTCACATGCATGTGTAAACTGTTTTGCTGCAATAATGGCCCCATGTCTTAACATTTCCAAAATGGTGAGACTGACCAGGAGACAGACTAGAACCCTAGAACCTCTCATCCTAGTGATCACAATAAAAGACATCAAGGCGCCCTGTGAATGAGAGAGACCATCCTCAGATAGTAGTGAACCAACAGAGTTCCCAGCTAAAAGGTCATCTGCACTTCCTCCACTGGATGTGTGAAGGGGCATGGTTGCACATTTACCAGTAAAAATGGAGGACGCTGCAGACAAATGTTAGGCTGTGCAGCACGTGGAACTTTTGCCTTTGCTTCTTAGAGGGAAAAAAAACATTACCTTTACTAAATACTGAGATGACAGAATCCACATTTGGTATCTATAGGGTTAGGTGCACTCAGATTCTGCGAACTGAGCCGATCAATCTAGGTAAACACATTTTCTTACATCGTTTAGATGTGGATGCTTTGTGTAAACATAAAAAATGTTTCAACTTAAACTGTAGCCTTTATTTCAGAGTCAATCCTCAGAACATTTTTGTGTGTTGGCAAACGTTTGACGTGAACTCAAAGCAGATAGAAAACCGAACATGTTCGCTAACATTCGCCTTTCTTTGCCAATTTGAATGCACCTCAGGTGTTCCTGTACTGTAGGTGCCCTCACCCCTTGTGTCCTGGGGACATCCTTCTGTCACCCCACTGATTAGATTCTACAGCCTTATGCCTTCCGCCAAACTGCATTACCCTCAGCCCAGCGCACACGGCCTCACAAGGATATCAATAACGATTGCTGGCCATAATTACGAAGTAATGTTTTAAAGAAGATGTCTGTGAATAAGGCAGTATCAATATTTATGCTGCAGATGATTTCATAAGCTCCATGTTTTAAGGTCATAAGGACACATTATGCAGATTTATAGGCCATAATAAAAGCAATAACAGGTATAACTTGCTGTTGTCCCTCCTGAATTGATGCTAGAGTATAATATCAAAGAAACTGTACTGAATATGCCAGGAACTGCTTGTCTGGGTGGCCACAGATCAAGGCCTTGAAATGACACTATGCATTAATATCTCTTCATAATGTACTGTAAGTCTATTGGCTATCATGAGTGACTTAGCATATTTTAATGCACTGAAAGCAGTATTTTGACAGCTAGACCGCTGCTATAAGTCACCTACTCATACAATAGGCAGTGGCGTGGTGTGGTTACTATTTTTGAGGAAGCAAAGTAATACATTGAATCAACATATCAGGGGGGGGGGTGATGAGACAACACCCGGGACTAAGAGCACCTGGGACTTGCGCACGCCTGCTGGGTCAACTGCCCACCATCCGTATAGTATGCACCCTCATAACATGGTGCCACTGACATATGCCACTTAATGGACAGTAAATAGTCTACTATATGATGAGTAACCTAAAACAATTCATTCACAAATGAATCTTAAGATGTTTAAAAGTTTACGTTTGCATTGGCCACCGGGTCACTCACTTCAGCTAATCAGATAGTCTACTATGCTGATTGCTAGCGCGTAAATGTTAGAAAGCTACACTACATGTCAATATGGACATGCTACACGTTGTTAGAACAGTAAGATTATCCACAACTCAATCATTTAGCCTAACTTTATGGAAACTATGAACAGCAAAGTAGCATACTTGATTCAGATGTACCTGCATTGTGAAGGCTATATTACCTGCCTCACATTAAGGCCAGTATACATACAGATAATAAATACACATAGCGCATGATGAGACCAGGATGATGTGATAGAGCGCTCGGTAGTCTATCACTTAGACATAGGCCTACGCAATGTTATCGTGCAGCACTGCCCAGTGCCCACCACCCATATGAATATGCTCCCTCATAACTGACTGACATGCTGCTTACTCGGTAATGGACAGTAACTTAATGATGAATAGTCTGCGTCATTCACAAACTCAGTCTGAAGACGTTTAAAGTTTGACGTTCACTGTGCACTATTGCTCTGTTGCTCGAGCTACTGTCTTCTAAGCTGTTTATGATCTGACGCTGATATAACATTTTTGTCCGTATGGACATGCTACACATTGTTAGAACAGTTAAATTAGGCCTATCCACAATTAAATTGTTCAGGTAACCTAGAAAACTAGCAGCAAAGTAACTGATTCAGGACATACCAATGCTATGCCTATGTAAACAAAAAACAAAACTTTACCTTTAAAGCAATCATAAAGTCAGAATATGTCCACAACTGCCTATTCCTTGTTTATATTCCTTTAGTAAGGGCTCATTGATCAAAATAACTAAAGCGATTTTTCATACATATGATTCCAAGTTGTGAATAGCTTCACATGTCCAGTAGGCCTGCTCACTGTTCAATGGAAGCGCCACAGGATGCTGGCTTCCTCTGGATAGTCTTGACTAATCGTGACCTGAATATAGCCTAATTTGGTTTAATTAATCTTACAATTTCTTTTCTACCAAGGGATGTAAATTTGTCTCAGACTCCTCACTTCAGTAGGAGTGCATCGTGTTCCACCTCAGTCACCATGCATTTTGAGAGGTACTCTTTCACTCATTGTAGGATATGGGAAACAAGAAGAGAGATAGCTATAATTCTGTGCTGTTCCTCCAAAAACATAGCACATAAATACCAAAACTGTTTAAAAAAAAAGTTATGATACAAATGCAACTACAGACTGAAAATAAATGGAAACTTGGCTTTACTTGGGCTCCTGGAGGAAACACTACTGAAAGAAAGCTACACTGTATCCATCACCACAGTCCATCCTTCTCTGATATACAGTACAACATGTTATATTATAGCCATCTCCCAGTAATAATACATTTTGGTTTTATTCAGCTTCAACTGCACTTATTTACAGTATGACTACACCAATATTTTAAAGATGTTCCATAATTTTCAAGAGATTTTGTAATAATATTATACTTATCACATGGATTCTAAAGTCTAAATGTTCCCCAAACACACATACACACACCTACACATACTAAATGTTTGGGGTCAGTTGAACGGTTAAAAGGTCAGTTTGACAACACATTTTGACCTTCTTTTTCTTGAAACATTTTCAGTTTTACACAGACACGAACGCACACACACCCACACATACTGTGTACACAGACACACATACTTACACAGACACAGTAACACTTTGATATAATAACATATTTTAACTGAACTCACGCCATAAGTAAGCCCATGCAAATGGATTCCTGGGTACATCACACACAGCCAGATGCATATGTGACAGTTATGCACCGAACTAATGACTTAGACAATTAATAGCATGGATGAAAGGCCTCATTCCCCTCCCCATAACGGGCTGTATTCCATTCCTTAAATATGAACATTTAATTAAGTAGCATTATTAATTAGGACATTATGCGAAAATGGGTAGGGACGTTTGTGTGTGTGTGTTGGTGTTCTTTAATTCATAGTAAAACTTTCAGCCTAATGACATACTGAGGAACCGTGCACTTTAACACTACTGCGGCTGTTTGTGCTTTAACCATCATAGACTCAGATGTTAGCGATCATAAGGACAGCCGTGTTCCATTAGGCTAATAGGGCTTTAATGAGATCAGGCATTGCCAATTCACTTGTGGGCATTCGAAGGTAGACGGGATGAACATGGGTTTTACGCATGCCTTAAGATGTCACCTGAAATAGATTTCCATACATTCAAGGATCTGTTTGAAAATAGAAAATTGTGATGGTCTTCATTAGAAAACATATCCTGTCACACGTTCCAGTAATTAACTTATTGTAAATGGGTTGCTTTACAAAAGTAATCTCTTACACTAACCTTGCCTTTGATCAATGTGTTTGATGTTACAGTAATATTGACAGTTATATAACTCAGTGACTTATAAAATGAAGCAATGCTGTATATTAGGCTATATTTGATGGTACATTAAGTTGATGTTTATGCAGTTATGAATGTCTGTTCATAATTTACTGTGGCATATAGCTCTAAATTGTACAATTCAAATATGGAAATATTACATGTAGGCTTAATTTACAAACAACAAAAAAACAATTCCCTGCATAGGCTTTGTAGTCTAAATAAAACACTTTAATTCAGTGGCACCGTCTCAATGAATGAAAAATATTGCTCCAGTTTTTCCTCACACAGTTGCCTCTGTGAAATACATCATAATTCTTGCATGCATGTTCTTAAATCAGAAAAAATAATAAATGTCTAAAGAAGACAAAACTCAGCTTTATTTGGTCAAGGAAGAGATATGGCGAGACAGTAAGCTAATGTCCATGATGTCCATTTGCCAAACTCCTCCACCTATTCAGTGATCACGCTGTAGGCTATCTTCCCACACAACTGTCACTCTGCTTGCTCACATTTATTAATGTAAGTAGAAACATCTAATGCTTCCCCAAAATTATGCAGAAACTACATATAGATAATATTAGACACAGATTTAATGAAAGATCATAACTCCTTTGTATATTGGATTGTCTCTCTCTCTCTCTCACACACACACACACACACACACATATTGCACACCATCTAAATCAGTGGTTCTAAAGCTTTTTTGGGTCAGCACCCGCCTATCTATTATCAAGGTCCCTTACCGACCCCTTATCTTCAAAAAAGTAGTCAAATTTCCCTGAATATTAATGATAATTATTCACACAAGCACATGTGAATCGGTTGGAGAAGGTACAAAGCCATATCTCCATAACTAAGATATTCAATTGATACTGATTGATACCATGTTTCTGATGTGTTGCAAAAAGTTAAACCACTTTAATAAAAAATAAAAGCCACAAAAGTATATATGTATGTATACATACTACTTTTGTGCGGGACACATTATGCAGTGTATCGGCAGAATTAATTTAGCAGATTTTTGAATGGAGTTTGATTGATATTGTTTTATGCCATTATAGATAAATAATAATATATATATGCTTATCCTGCTTTTACATTTTCTTTTATTCAGAGACTTACTAAATATGTTTGTAATGATTCATGAATAATGTAAAGTTCATGACAAGTCCAATTTAAGGCACATTCAGACAAACCCATTCATTCCTATGGTTTGTGCTGCGCCACGGCGGTTTTGCCGTGGGCGCAGGGACTGCGCTGTTACATATACCCGTGCGGCCAATAGAAATGAGGCAGCCAGCCAGGCACAGAAGTGAAAATGGAAGAAAAGTTGATATTTTACGTGTAGAATATGAACGTTTCCTAGATTTTCACTTATTTTCAAGCATGTATTTTTTAGCGGATCTCTCCATTATTATGTTTGCGTTATGTTTGCGAACTTACTTTCAAATTTGGGATATTAATATCCCAGATTAATAATAAACGGATCACAAACATAATATTGGTTTAACTAAGAGATCTGCTGAAAATATACATTTTATTCTATGCTCATAACCGTAGAAAAATATATTTTAATTGTCTAGCAGGGCCATTAGCTAGCGGGAGTCTGTCCTTCAAACTCCGGTAGTGTAGCCTCTTACTAATAAGGGACACCCTAATATAGTGTATATATACAGTATATTGCAATTATTTTACATCAGACGCCCACCAGATGGCAGTAAATTACAGCATAAAAGTTAAGGTTGTTATGTCAATGACCAATGTTTATTTTAATTAATCGGGAAGAGAATGTAATTATCTGATTAAAAATTACCACTGAAGTGTAAGGGAAACAATGTGGGTCGCTTGCTTTTGAAAACAACAAAGGATTGAGACAACATTTGACCTGTGCTGTACTGTAAGTGAAGTTTATGGAAGTCCATAGAGGACTAAATTCAAATGAAAATGCAATCCCAAATAGCATTTTAATTGTCAAACAATTCCATGCTTTAGAGTGGACTTAATTCAAATGAAAATGCAATCCCAAAGTTGCATTTTCATTTTCAAAATATTCCCCGCATTTTAGTGGGCACAATTAAAAATGTTATGCAATCCCAAATAACAATTTAATTTTCAAAGACAAATGCGCTTTGCAGCGGACCATATTCAAATGAAATACGCTAAACAGCGGCTCCCTTCAAATGCAAATACATTTTCAAGTCACCGCGCGCTTTTACGGACAAAACTCAACTTGAAAATTAAATCTGTCAGGCCTGTCATCAAGGCGGGTCTTCGGTTATGATGTCACTTCCTTGTTGCCTTGACTACCTTGGCCAGCTGTACGCTACCCGTGTTTGTCGAAAGGCTACCGGCCGGTGCTGTGTGTTGATTTACATATTATTTTTGTTGTGATATACATAGCTGATAAATTGTTGTGCTACATAACTACCCTTATATCACACTTACCTAAACAAAATAGTAATCAAAATGTCGTTATCTGTGCTCTAACTTGACTGACAATAACAGTGTACATTCAGAGTCAGAACAGATAACTGTCTATATTATGCTAATGAACTCTTATAACTTAACTTTCTGTAATCATAAGTAGAAATCCCAAAAGACAGTTTGCTGTTCTGTATTAATTACCCACTTAATATAGCGTAATAAACAAACCATACTTTTACATCAACATGTAGTGACAAGAGTGAAAACACAGGCAAACAGAATAGACAACAAAATAT
>JAODUH010093959.1:0-14091 GCA_027564835.1 Typhlichthys subterraneus | reverse complement strand
ACGTTCCACGTCCCCAGAGCCAGCTTCTGCTGCCTGGGTCTGGTCCGTCGAGGCCCCTGACTTTCACTGCCACCCATTTGATTAAAATAACTTTTGATTTCAGTAAATATGACCTCCTAATGCTGCAAGTTCAACAAATTACTATTTTCAGTTCTTTACAACCTGTTGTGCAACTATTTTGCATAATAATTTGGAACAGTGCATTTTGAGTTTTATTTGTTTTATTTTTTAAATACTGTTTCCATTTGGTGGTTTGTTCAATGAAATCCGACTTATACCCTAATGTTTGATGACTGAAAATGAAATGAAAATTATAGTGACTGTCATTTGCATCGACTATTTAGAATAATCAGTGTAAAATATAATTTGCATAATAATTTGGAACGCTGTGTACTCACATACTGTACACATACATACACTGTCATACACATACATATACATATGTACTATATACACACATACAGAATTATACATACACATACCGTGTACACACACAGTAGCATACATTAAGCATTGAATAGTAAAACAACACAAGGTTTTTGGCTTTGTTTTTCACTTCACCCATGTCAGACTGACATGTGGGTGCTTGATGCCGGCATTCAGTT
This sequence comes from Typhlichthys subterraneus, assembly GCA_027564835.1. Lineage (NCBI taxonomy): Eukaryota > Metazoa > Chordata > Actinopteri > Percopsiformes > Amblyopsidae > Typhlichthys > Typhlichthys subterraneus. The sequence goes on along the minus strand of JAODUH010093959.1, from coordinate 13,486 downwards.
TCCATTTGCCGAGTTAGTCCAGGTACTGGTCTCAAGCTGCTCATTGGCTCTGACCTTTGTTTATTAAAAAAGTGTGACTTCCTAGATCTTGCAAGCTTTAGTTTGACTTTACCTCAGAGTATCAGTCTGGAGAGCTGGAAATTGTGGTTCTTCAGGTTGAAAATGGTTTTATATTTTTTATCAAAAGACTTTATGTAAATATGATTGTATTTTGTAGTTTAAAAACACTCAAATACTTTATGGGAGACATTTACTTGGTGCAGCTTTTGATTGGTAGCCTGATAGTGAACAGGCTCTAGACATTGGGGAATGTTTGCAGTTGCCGCATCCTAAGACCCCTCTGGTTAATTTTAAAACTATTAGATAGCATATAACCAGTTTGCTACAACTGTTGTATTGCTTCATCTAGCTGTACAATTTAAATAAAACAACAGCAGACCCTACAAAGTTAACGTAGATGCAATATAGCACCAATTTTATTAGAATGTATTAGAAGAGCAAAATAATTTCTCAATGGAAACTGTTTCACTCTTCTCCAGAGTTATCTATTGCAAGAGTGGATTTAACAGGCGTTGCTGGTTCACAGGTTCGTTCAGTCACCTGAAAAGTATTTTTTTTTTAAATCGCCTGCCCTTTTAAAGTGGTTTCAATGGACGGCTTGCCAGATGGATGTGTCAGACACAGACACATATCTGGCATGTCAGGTTAGCAACTTCCTGGTTTCTCTGCTCCCAATAACAAAACAATAGTAGAAATGGCTATATAAACAATTGTGGGAAGTGGTAATGAAAGATGTTGAGACCAGAGGAGAAAACGGAGACCTTTCAGAGGTTGCTTAAACATTGTAGAATGTGGAAATGTTATGTAGGTAAGATTTAAACCTCTGTTAAAATCTAGATTAATCAATTCACATAGTACCTCCTCATGCATCTATGGCACTGTGATTTGCTTAATGATTTTGATTGTGAAACCACAGCTCTCATGTGGCAGGCATATAAGATTTTGGTGGGATACAGCTATTTTGCCAAAAACCCTATAAGCCTTTTCTCTCCAGCTTTGAAGCGGATGGGATATGTTGCTACATTGGGTTTCTTCACCCTGTGAAGAGAAGCTCTTCACTCCAAATAATGCCCCAAACAACGGCAGAATACAATCAGTTAAATGCACCAGAGACACTTTTCATGTTAGCCCCACAATTTATAGTGTGTGTGTGTGTGTGTGTTTTGTTGCGAGGGGGCACAGGTAATGTATGTGTGCTGTGCTGATTACAATCACTACAATAACAGGAAGTTAAGTCTTTTGAAAGCAAATGCTTTAGCTGAGGGGTTTAGACATAGGGGAAAGTTATATGGGCTATATTAATGTTTTAATGTATTTGCATTATTTCAATTAAATATTGTCAACTTTAAGTAAAATGTCAATGTAGGTAATATTGACACTGTTTGGGAATTAAATGTTGGGAATGAGTCTGAGCTGTTCCTTGCCTGTGCAGGTTGTGTTTTGGCCTGTCTTAATATGCCCATTGGTGTGACAATCTGTAATTTGTGCGCTGTTATGGACCGCAGCTTTAGGCCTGTCACGATAACTGTTTTTTATTGGCCGATATATTGTCCAAGAAATAATCGTAATACATGATATTATTGTCATTTTAAGGGCGGACAAGAAAAGACCAGGGTAGAATGGCTGACTAAATTATCCAGTTTAAATGAGTAGACAAGGGAAGCAGGGAGGGTATAATATGGAGCCTTTTAATATATAGTAACCTGCTACTTTCACTACAAAACATTGAGCCATCAAAACAAGCATTTGACACACTTGTCTTATTATGCATGACACAATTGTCGCGGTATAGGCTGGCTTACTGTAATCATATCAGGTTTGCAGTGATAAATTTCCATGTTTTCTTCTGTAGAGCGGTAGAAACTTGAACCGGTACAGTAGCAGAGTGATATAGAGGTTCTTTCAGAATTGTTGGAACGTTCATGGTGAACATGCTTGCTTTGAACTAGAATTTTGAATGTTTTATTTATTTTATAACTTATATTAGATTTACAGTATATTCAACTTTCCTCCACGTGTGTTAGCCGAGAATTAACTCTTCAAACCATTTGCTTATATTTGCGGTAAACTCAAAACAAACTCACCTTATTGTCATGCGACATGAATTATTCGTTATGGTTGGTTAAACCAGGTTCATTGTTTGGCTAAGTAGGCTATTAAACAAACCTTGACGCGAATAAAACAAATGCCGTATTTTCGCATTTATTCTTCTAAATGTAGTTTGCTGGAATTATGTAGTCATCGGGATAAACACATAACACCAGGTTCTCTCTGTTAGTGTGTGTGTGGCGCTGCATGTAGCGCTGCCTGCAATCAGTCAGACAAGAACATCGCAACATGGATTTACTGTCTTATGTCAGCAACACACGTGTAAATACACTATTATCGAGGTTAAGTCCATATATCGCTTCTGTTATTACCACCATTAGTATCAACTGCGACAAACGTAAATCTTGTTGTGTGATCATGAAAAAATGTTTAGGCCAATTTTGTGTGAGTGACTTCTAGCCACTATGTTCACAACTCAAATATGTGCAGTTGCGCAGTGTTATGAAATCCACCCCGTGCACAATGGCAATCATGCGGCGCGCACTAGGTATCTGTTCCAAATGTGGTTCCACTTCCAAACAGGGTGAGTGCGTAATTGTGTTTGTTACCATAACTACACTCCATCCACACGCGTAGAAAAGTGTGTTCAGCAGTTCGAATCGAGTCTCGGAGCTGAAAACAAACACACTCTCATATTATCTATCTTGTCATCACAGATAGCTAAAGCTACCAGGCAAGACACTAGCAAAACTGGTGGGGGAAAAAGCTGTCTAACGATTCATGCCTGTATGGTAAGAAGTGGATGTGACTGCGATCACGCCGCCAGCCAGCTTTTAAATTGTGCTTGTTTGTGATACATGGCTCCATGTATCTTTAATTATTTAATGTTTTAGCCCATTGCTAGCAACTCTTAAGTATCATGCTTTTACAAATTAGTATGTTTTTTTCAAAAGCTGCTGTAAATACTACCTTGTGTGCATTCCTTATTTATAGTTCTATGGTGTATTCAAGTAACTCCGCCCGTCTAGTTTGCTCAATGGAAGCATCATGGAGCAGAACTCAAAACAACAGCCGAACAAAGGCAAAAAAAAAATGTGTTCATTAATCGTAATCGAGGTACAATGGTCAGTTCATCGTGAGATGTAATCGTTAAGCCCTAGTATGAACTAATGTGAATATACCTACTCCTAAAGGCCCATTTATGCTTCTGCTTCGAACTTTGGTCTTGTCTACGGCGTCAGCTAAGACGTAGGTTCAACATGTTATGCTTTTGCGTCTGCCGCACGGACCTTTGGGCGTTGAGTGCGCATGCGATTGATGGAAAATTGCAGAAGTTACATGTCTTAAATGCGCCTGAATTTTAACACAAAATTAGTGTAAACGTTTTGAAAAAGCATATAAAAATATTTTATGTGCGACTACAAAAATTTTGCAAATCCAGCTTGCATCTCGTGGGTGGGGCCTACGCTGAAACATGTAAGACACGTCTCTATTGGTCAGTCTACGCTGGTCCAAATAACATGCTGAAATGCAACTGACCCACCTCTGTGATGGAACCATATTCTGTGGACAGAACAACGCATGTAAGTTGTAGTTTGCTACTACTTTGCTTGTCTACTGCAAATCCTTTTTGTTATTTTACAATAGGCCACTTGTTAGCTTGTTGTAGTAGTACCGGTAGTGCATTTATCTGTAGTAGGCTAACATAATATTACAATCCCCAGTTAGCTGTACTAGCTACACTAATGGTACCGGTCTACTTTCCCCACCCCCCGCTGTGAGTATGTCATGCCAAAATTAGTCTTCTGTCTAGTAATAATCTACAGTACAACTCTCTTCACCTGAGTTGTGTGGAGGTCAGCAAAGTAACGCTTGCTTAGAAGGCCAACAAAATGCCATAAAAAGACTCAAATAATCCTAGATCTTAGATATATTGTCGATTTCCGTTTCTATTTTTAGAGTTACTTTATGGTGAATGTATTATTGTAAGGGAAACCCACTGCAGGGAAATTTGAAGCATGCTGGTATAAAAGTAATGGGAATACCTTAAACAAAATTATAAAGTAGCCTACATTTACAACACCAATATTAACCAAAACAGGTAAAGGTTGTTATTGTTGTGCTTTTATGTTTTGTATGACAACTTTGATGTAACACAGGGATCAACCACAGTCATGGAAACAAAATGGCAAAGGGAAGAAAAGAAAAGAAAAAATGGAGATTACTCTGTCCATAGTATATGCTACAGTGTCAGTGTCACGCCCAGATGCATGTCAGTAAACAGTAGACTGGTTCATGTTCCTGAAGAGCAGAGACAGGCAGGCACCACAGGAGAGTTCTCTAAAGTTCTCTTCTTATTTTTATATCTCCAGCAGATTCTATAGGCTACACAACATAAGCTTGGAGGACATCACCATTGTCAATACAGATGTTAGGATGGCACAACCTCTGAAGAAAATTCAGCAATTTTTACATTTTCTTCATGGACTGAACGTTTTAAACTGTTAAATACAGTGGCCTAAACTTATTTTGACTCATTGTTGGTTAAAATGTCAAGTGCAGCTGAGAGGATACAGCAAACCACCTGCAAAGCTGGTCTCCATCTTGAAATGTTGATGCAATCTTGAAGAAGGGCATGAAAACGGTTTGCAATTATGGTGTGATACAAATACCAGTACATTAAAACATTTTTAAATGGATTACCAATTTAATGTATTCATTTAATTTCACAAGGAAAGATCAAACTTAAAAACAAACATTACAGATTGGACATAATATCCTAGATGCACACAGGTGTTCCTCACACATTCCTCAATAGTTATTCTCAGTTTGTCTCAAGTTTTGCTCTCAAATCTAGTATGTTTGTTTGCATAATAAAGACACAAATGTAACTCCATAGTCTTGGTAATAATACTCAAGTAAGACATACAAAAATGTTTATTTCTAGCAAATCAAATAATTATACCAGGATTGTCAAAGGGAGACAGACACAACACAAGATTCAGATGAATACAGACACAACACAAGGTTCAGATCCAAATGAAATACAAATTAAATTTAACTTCAACATTTTAGATTATTGCTTAAAGTATGATGGCCATATCATGGCCTCATAATATGTGAAGATTACTTCTAACCATTGGCTGAAAACCGTGTCTTCCATTTCCTAGTGGTTGAAAGAAAACATGCTGATTCACTCGTATTTCTACACAGATGCCACAGAGCATGGCTATCGGGAAAGGCCCTCTTCCACCTAATATTGCAGTAGCTTTCAGAGTCAGTCTCTCTCTTTCTCTCTAACTATTCCCCCTCCCCCAGCCTCCATGAAACCTCCCTTTCCTCTGCTCCAGAGTAGGGGCACCTCTCTTCCCTTTGCTCCTATTGGCCAGTGCCAGCCACATGACTATGCCGAGAGTGGGCTGCCCCTTGCTCCTGTTACCCACCCAGCTATCTGGGTGTTTCACATGGAATAGTTATACAGCTCACAGTGGCTGGGGAGAGAGGGGGAGAGAGAGCCCAAAATGGACATGGCTAACCTATTCAAGCACTTTTTTCGTGAGTTATCTATTTATTTGTTTTCGTTCCTTTGACTGTAGTTGTTTTGAGGCTTGGATATTGTGGGGTTGAGGTGCTTTGGCTTTTGTTTTGATACGTTTTCTTATCTCTAGCTTTGAAAGAATAACGCTTTTTTTTCTTCTTCCTGTCTTTTCTACAATTCTCACTAAAGATTTATTTGGGTACTAAAATTTGGGTTTGTTTTAAACAAAACTTTTTTGTTTATTGAAGTGTGTTGTCAGCCATAAAGTGTGTCTTTGCAAATCTTTTATTTTTTTTGTCCAGTCTTTGTCGGTCGCAGGCTTGGGCGGATATGCTTTTTTTGCAAGTCTGTAATTGCCCCAGCATTTATTCAATCTCTCAATTTATTCAATCTCTCTAAAACATGTAAAGTAATCCTTTTCTTATTCCTTCCCGTTTGTCGTATTAGTAAGTGGGCAGCAACATGCTGAATTATATTTTCATACTTGGAAAAGTCCCTACTGCATCCCCAACCCCATTATGGAATATCGCAAGACTTAGCCTGTTCTGTTATGCAACATCCAGGGTGAGCTAGCCAGCTTTCTGGGGCCTTCTACAAATCCTGCACCCCAGTTCCCGAGCCTCCTATCGATCGTCCCCTTGAGCAACGTTCCAAAGGAGATAAATGTTTGTGTCAAACGCTGCAGACATTGTGTTGAGTAGGGAGAAAAATTGATCGATCTACCTAGCTGATTGATATAGATGTGGGTGTGGTGGTCCTCATCCTGTGCCTCCAAGCTCTATTGGAGGGGGCGGGTGGGTATGGCATTGTTCAGATAGATGCCCATGCAACCATACACTCTCCTCTCCCATCTGTTGATTGTAAGTTTTGTGTTGACCAAGTGCTGTGCGTTTGTCTCTCTGCTTCCTGAGTTTTCCAGCAAATGGAAGGTCTATTGTGCCACATTTCTTTGTAGGAGCATGGTGCCGGAAGGAAGCGAAAAGAGGGGAAGCAAGTTGAATCATTGACTGTCGAGCGTCTTGTCTTTCTGGCACCACCCCCCTTTACTTCCCTGACTTAGTATCCTCTGGACATTTGATTCTCTCCTGCTACCAAAAATTGGGACTTTGTATAACGTGGCTAGCTCTAGAGAAATATCAAGTTAATGCCACAGTTTAATCGTATTTGTTTGTGGCAAGCTTTGAGACATAGCATAACAAATGTAACTGTTTATTTGCTTCCAGAGTAGCACTGTAGAACCCTCTACAATGTGTAAGTCTCTGAACAAATTTCTTATGATTAATCTCCTCACTTCCTCTCCTCCCTCCATCACTGAGTCTGGCGGTTGAGGCCTTTTTTTATGTCTCAGGAGCCTGAACTTAAAATTATTCTGTGTGTTTCCTGTCTAGCTAACGCTGAGCCATGTTAGCACCACAGCCTTTATTTGAAATATTTTTGAATGGTGCCTTTCTCCAAACACCAAATATGGAATCCCACCAACTCAACAATTATGCACATATTATTGCATGCTTTTGGTGATTGTTTGTTTGGTTGGTACAATTTAATTGAATAATGAACCACATGGCGGAGTCTAACATGTCTAATGTCAGTTATGTAAGTAACAGTGGCTGAATGGGAAGGACTAGAAAAAAGTGTGAGCCACTTAGCCCTCAGGTGTAGAAGAGGCAGGTACCCTCAAGTTGTGAACACATTTTTTTTTTGTAATGCTGGTTTCAGCTACAAGGACATTTCAAACACAAACAAAGCGTTCCATTTAAATTAAAAATTTAGTAAGCAGTTCTCCAATGGTTTGATACAGGTTTTTTATATATAAAGGGTTTATAATTTGAGATATCCTTGTTTAGTAAACAAGTGATTATAAGTTGAAATGATGTTGTGGTGTGCAAGCAGAGGACAGAGGACAGCTGTCAGACAGTTTTACGCAGGTGTTGTGTCCCACAGAGGAAGATCTCTGGACTGAAGGGAAGCTGAGAGGTCGTCACGGTCTTTGCAAACAATAGGCAGTCATTAGTATAAAAACAAATACTGATTAACATAGCGGCTATTTATTTCCCCCTTTTGAATCATAAAGTATAACCTTGATTAGCCTACTAAACAAACTGACACACACACACTCTATACAACTTTGTTTCCTCAGGCATCCCACTCAAAATACGCACCCCCGCCCCCTATGGAAACGAGAAAAAACACTTCCCAGTGCTTTAATTTTCACCCACGTTTTGAAAAGGTTTCCTACGCTGTAGCAAATTTGTTGGGATGGCGGGTGAATTTTAGAATAAACATTAGGTTTATGTGTGACACTCTTACTACCGTGGTGATGAAAAGAGAGCTGAGCCGGAAGGCAAAGCTCTCGATCTACCGGGCAATTTTTGTTCCTACCTTCACCTATGGTCATGAAGGGTGGGTCATGACCGAAAGACCAAGTACGGGTACAAGCGGCCGAAATGGGTTTTCTCAGGAGGGTGGCTGGCTTCTAATTTAGAGGGGGTTCTTAAGTTCTTTTGGCTAACATATGTTGATAAGGGAAAGTCTCATGTCTTGAGGTGAGTGAATAAAGATACAGACATCTTGGCATCGGCCCCCTGCAGTGTGTTCCACACTGGATCTTGGCTATCTGTCAGACTAACAGACCTGAGAGGTAATATTGTGTTGGGGGTTTGTGTTTTAAGGAAGTTACGACAAAGGCTTGGCTGAATGCAAATGGAGGGAAACACCTTAAATGTATATTGGAGGGTGGGAGGGCTTGCTGTAAGGTCTAAAAGCTTGTCTGGTCTGAATGAATTGGCTGCCCCCCTTCTTCTGGGGGATAAGAATCTAATTGATCTGGGGAACAAATAGTGGACTTCATTTAGTTCTACTAGAAATCTGTTGTGATATGAAGATAGTACATTGCATAAATTATTAAGTAGATATAAGGGCTTATCTTTAATAATAACTCTAATTAATATAGGTCATAAGGTCCAGCCAGCAATCGAAACCACCAAGGTGGAGAGATTATATCTCCACACTGGCCTGGGAACGCCTCGGGATCCCCCAGTCAGAGCTTTCCAATGTGGCTCGGGAAAGAGAGGTTTGGGGTCCCCTGCAGGAGCTGCTGCCCCTGCGACCCGACTCTGGATAAGCGGATGAAGATGGATGGATGGATGGACTCTTACTGCAATCCTTAATGCTCAATTCCGATTTGGTGCTCAAATCCAATTTTTTTGTTTTGCTGTTCACATTACCTGTTAAATGTAGCATGTATCAGTTTCTAGTGTGAACTGATCACGGTTCCGAAGTGACGTGAGGTGGAAGCCAGCGAATTTATACAGAAGAAAGCCAAATAGCAGACTGTTGTAGGCTACTAAAGCCTGTTAAACACTCACATGGAATATTTGCTCCACCAGACATTATGCAAATTGCTTGCAGACTGGCAGTGGATTTCTGCCTGTATCGGTAGCGCATTCTTTCTTTATTACTAGAACTTTAGCACTTTATTAGCTAGGCCATTAACTGTTGCGTTTTATATGGTTGATTACGTGGTAATAGTTATGATGACATTATGCTGCAATTGTTCTATTTAGAATATTGTTTGCTTATAATTGCTGGTATATGACCTGTCCAACTACTGACAAATGTACTACATGTAAGTCACTTTGAATAAAAGCGTCTGCCAAATGTCGTAAATGTAATGTATTAAGTAATGTTTAGGTCTAGCTGAGGCAGTGGGGTCAAGAAAGAGGAATGTAAAAAAGATATCTGCTCCTTCAGCTAGATGGAGTTACTACAGTCTGGAGGATTTGTGCTTCCCCCGCTCTAAATAGGGTCAAATAGTAAATAGTTTATTTGGCTATTCTATTTCATTGTAGCGTACGCTAATAAAAATGTTCTTTTGGACATAATCATAACATTTCTTAAATAAACAAGGTATTTCAGACCATATTTTCTTATGTGATGTCGGTTAGTGTATATTTCAATAACAAAATCTTTAAAAAATATATTTTCACTTTGTAATGAGATAATACAGTCATGATTGAATGCTGTGACATTTGTAGTTCTAATCCAGTGCAAAATTTGAGGGTAAAATTATGTAAAGTTGCTATTGGCACATTTATTTTAATGTAATGATCCACTAGAGAGAATGGGCAGAGATAAAAATGTAATAATTAGCTACCCATTTTGCACATGTGCTGCCTGTATATAGGCTACACTGATTTCCCACACAATGTGGTTTCAAAGTGATCACATAACACTTATACAGAAAACTCTTAAGGTTCAATACTGTAGTATCAGAATAGTGAGACCTGTTAAACCACTTAGTACCTGGACTGTTTACAGAGCCATAAGAGTTCCGGTAGTTGACCTCACGCAATCCCTACATGCAACAGTAGAATCTAAACACCGCCATTTTGCCAGGAAAGCGCAAAGTTTTATTCGTCTTTCACCTGCAGTGTATATATATACCGGTACACATTTATTTGACATGGTAGAAAGTTGTTATGTGCCGGGATGCCAAAAAAATTGCGGTAATGTTAAAGGACAAGCATTTTATCAGATTCCAAAAGATCCGGAAAGACTCAATAAATGGATTAATGCCATAAAACGAGCTCGAATCGACCAGAGGAAAACTGAGCGATGGGATCCTACAAGTAACGGATTCCGCTTGTGTAGCGACCACTTCATATCAGGTAATGTACACAATAAATGCAACGCTTTTTAGCATAAATATAATATTTATTAGCGATAACTGTCTCGTATGGCTTCTGACAATTGCATAATACTAAATGGCCTATGAAAATGTCGATTTTGCAGGGTTAACTAAAGCTACTATACCATACTGTACATGTATGTACTGTATGTTAACAACTACCGTACCGGTAACCTGTTGCAGGCTTTGTTTGGTACTGGTACAGGTGTTCTTACATTCTATCCTACCCATCAGATTGTCCTACCTCGTCATACTGCGCATGCGTACATCAATATTGCCTCATTTTATGTCATTCTTGAGACACGCTCGTAATTTTGTCCTACCCTGATAGCTAGATTTCTACGGTGTTTGGCTTTCTTGCTAGCACTGTTATTGCATGTTTTTGACTAATTTACATGGATTCTTGTTGTTTTACTTGTATATTTGAATTCGGTAAACTCTATTTTATATAGGTTGTCATTCAACATTTTATTTAGCCTACATGTTAACCTTTCACAACATTCACGATAACAGATTGTTTGCAATCTACCATATGTGTGTATAGGCATAGGCCTATACAATATATTGTATAGGCCTATGCCTTTTTATGAATACATTAAAATATATTGTGCCAACTGTTTCACGGTCGCCTGGTAGCATACGCTAGCGCTCGTTCGCCTGTTAGCACAATATAATATGTAGCGGTATATCTTGTCGCTTCAAATGATAAATTCCTCAATTTCAGCCTGGTAGCACAAAACAAGTTGTTTTCACAACAACTTCGGCTTGGAATACAGTTTACTGCTATGGTAGTAAACTACTATATACCATAGTATACCATAACTGTCATTTTGTGCTACGGTAGGACAATCTGATAAAGTAGGACAGATCGACAGAACACCGGTACCTTCTGCTATAACAATTAAACCTGTAACTACATGTGTATTTATTTAGGAAAAAAGAGTGATAACCCACTGTCACCCGACTACGTCCCATCAATGTTTAATCATATACCATCACCGGAGAAGAAAATTGCAGTTAGATGTATTCAACAGAAGACAAAATAGCAAACGTCAAAGAAGAGAGCAAGAGCAAGCACAGAATTCATCTGCAGCAGTACCGGTAATCCTGCCAACGGTTTGCCCTCAAGAAAATACACCAAGACAAGACAAGCTTCTTACTGCAGGGGATATTCTCACAGAGGAACTTCCCCACACAGAACATGAACACAAAATAACCCAGTATTCCTGATGAGGATGAAGATCCAACAACTCCACCACGTTGAAGTCAAAACTGTAAGAAACACATTCAATCTCTTGAGTTGTAATGCCAGGCTCTGAGGACTCACAGAGGAACTTCCCCACACAGAACATGAACACAAAATAACCCAGTATTCCTGATGAGGATGAAGATCCAACAACTCCACCACGTTGAAGTCAAAACTGTAAGAAACACATTCAATCTCTTGAGTTGTAATGCCAGGCTCTGAGGACTGAAAATATATTGTTTAAGGAAAAAATGAATAGAACTGCACTTAATGAGATGAATCTACAAAACAATGTTAATATTCTCACTGGATTACCAACATATTCACTACTCATGGCAGTCTTTAATGTTATAGCTCCATATCTCAACCCGAAGTCTAGCCTAACTTTATTTCAGCAGTATATGCTATCTTTAATTAAGCTTAGAATGAATTTGTCTATTGACGTTTTGTCTTATTATTTTGGCTTCGTTTCAACCACTGGTTCACAGCTTTTCAAACACGTTAGTGTAATGTATTGTAGATTAGGGCCAAGTCTAGTTATATGGCCTGACAGGGAATCAATAAGAAAATCTCTTCCATATGCATTTAGTAACAGTATTTCTGACTGTTTTGAAATATTTATTGAGAAACCAAGTAACTTACTAGCAAGTGCTCATTGTTATTCAACATACAAGTCACACCATAGAATGAAACATTTTTTTGCTATTTGCCTACAAGGTTCTTTTTGTTTAATTCCCAATGGATGGGGAGGCGGCACTTCAAGTTTATCACAGAGCAAAGTAATTTTTTGTTCAATTTGCTACCAAGGGACCTAGTTTTAGCAGACAGAGGATTCAATGTCAGAGTCAATCAATTCTTACCAAGCTGAATTAAAGATTCCAGCATTCACTAGTGACAAGAAACAGTTAGATCCTGTAGACTTGGAGAACATCAGATGCTTAGCATCGCATAGGATTTACATTGAAAGAGTCATTGGAGTGCTCCGTAAAAAATACACTGTTTTGCAAAGCACTGTCCTCATAGGTTTCAATGACATTGACAGAGAAAATTATGTTACATACCTTGACAAAATTGTAAAAGTATGTTGTGCTGTTACAAATGTCTCTGAATCTGTTGTACCCTTTCATTGATCCCGTAACAGATGTAGGCTACCATGTTAGCTCTCATAACAGACGGATATGATACGGTAAATTGTATTTTGAAAACGCCAATAGAATATCTATGCTTTGATGCAGAGTGCAAGTTAATAAAATTCCAAAACGACAAGTCAGCTGTGTACGCATTTTATTACAGAATTACAACATACTGTAACCAATTACATATTACAATACTACAAAATTTAATTTTGGATTGAATAATAGATTTGTGGTCCTTGGACATTTGTATATTTTAAACTGAATTCAGTAAACTTAATTTAGTTTTATTTTATTGTGACAATGCCATGTGTGTAGCTAAATTAGCTGATATTGTAGCCCAGACAACTGCAACCTGTCTGCAAATTTGAGAAATTAAATGGGCTAGTGTCAAAAGCATTTGAAGTGTTTTCTCCTAATCAGGGGCGCCCAAGGTGGGGGGGACAGGGGGGGACACATCCCCCCCAGTTTCGTAAAGAACAAAATCGTTCCCCCCACTTTTGAGTTTAAAAAAATTATATTAATAAAAAAATACGGAATTTTACGTCCAATGTAGCCTAGAAAAAAATACGGAATTTTACGTCCAATGTAGCCTAACTCAGTCCACTAGTCCACTATTCAATGCCCCAACCTCCTTGGTTGTTGCTATAGGCATGCCTGTAAAGTAAGCTGTTTTCACCTGGCATGTAGGCTAACGGTGTTTGATGTATTCCAAAGGAATAGCACATTTCTCAAATAATAGTTCTGAAATATCAGAGAGAAGCAGACAGAAC
>JAODUH010093958.1:0-14092 GCA_027564835.1 Typhlichthys subterraneus | reverse complement strand
TGTCTATGGTGTTGTTTATATGTGGATGTTATGTTTGTATATACAGTATGTCTATGGTGTTGTTTATATGTGGATGTAATGTTTGTATATACAGTATGTCTATGGTGTTGTTTATATGTGGATGTAATGTTTGTATGTATGTCTATGGTGTTGTTTATATGTGGATGTTATGTTTGTATATACAGTATGTCTATGGTGTTGTTTATATGTGGATGTTATGTTTGTAATTCATACAGTGGCAGGTCCAGCCACAGTGGAGCGGCGCGAATCTGGTTCTCACATCACGGGCTGGGCTGCAGAGCCTATATAGCCAAGTTAACAAGTCTGCTTTGAGGATCTACTTGCACCTCACACTATAGCGTGTGAGAGACATTGTGCAATGTGCCATGCATGACATTTAAAGGTATAGCTAGCCAATTTTACTCAGGCTATGCTAGTTAGATAGTTTAACACAAGCTTGCTACTTAGTGTAACACAGGCTAAGCTAGTTATCTAGTTTACATAACACCAACTATGCTAGTTTCCTAGTTTAAATGTATAGTCAGCTATTGCAAGATAAATGTAAGATAATACAATTTTGTAAAATTCATCAAATATCTCTTTCCATTTTGCTATCTTACCGATCTGTGTGTGTTGAAAAAGTAGTCAGATATTTCTACACAGCCCTGGCATCAGTAGTAACATACACAAATACTGTAGTAACATAAACAAAGTAGTGAACACTGCTCATATCAACAAAGCCATAGCACTACGCTTTGCTTCACAATGCATTTCATTGTGCCTGTCGGTGCGGTGGAGGACCATGGAGAGATACTGTTTTGATTTGAGCTTGAAGTTGGCAAGAATGACTGACCCTGCCTTTAACACAGGCTACGCTAGTTAGCTAGTTTAACACAGGCTAGTGCAAAGCCAGCTATAGCCTGTCTAAATAAATACAAACATTTAAAGGGATTTCAGTGGGATAACTTTTTCTTTAATAGGCGTGCAATATAGTTCTACACACCATGACATTTAGGAAGTTTAAACATTTTTTAAATGTTAAAGTTTTTGTTAAAGTAAATTAAAATAAGTTATTTTATTTTAATTGTAGGCTATTTAGATCTTCAAGAGGTTGATCCAACTTAATGGAGTATATAACATCCTCATTTTGCTTTACATTTCCTAGTTATTGCCATCCCTTGAGCCTTTAGAAACTTTACTTGACTAGACAGAATACTCAGTTTAGGCTATTTACTGTAACTTCAACTTTCCTCACCTACCTGTATGTCTACAGACCCCATCAAACGGGTATTTCATTGTTTTACCCTGTTAGTACTCACATCAGTGTCATGCAACCTCTTTGTGTTGCATTCAACACAGTAAATCATATAATACTGGCATTTCACATCCAAAGGTGTGTGTGTGTGTGTATCCTGTCTGCCAAACATTCAGACAATGGCGATATAGACAGTGGCTGCAGACTATATAGCTAGAAGGCAGTCGGTCTATTTTAGGGCTGGTCTACAGGCTGTGCAGCTTCAAGTCAGATTGTCATTGGTGTCCAGGAGCAAAAAGCTGTTATTCTTTGTGAGTGTAACAAGGCTTGTTTTAGACCATAGAATGGAAGACCAAAAATACATTCAATACCAAAAGCTATGTGGACACCTGTCTAGCTAGCCAAGGCCAAGCTGCCTTGGGCTGCAAACAGCAACATGTATCATCGACGTCACAGAGCACAACCTCCTCTAAAATCTGTCAGATATCAGAAATAATCAAAAAAATAGTAATATACTGTAAATATTTCTTGAATTTAGAACAGTTTAGAAATTAGAATTAATTTGCAGTAGATTTAGAGTGTTTGTACTAAGATTAAGCATTTACAAACAAAAGCAAATTAAATCAAATTAACTTACTGGTCATACATGTTATAATCATGTACATATAAATCAATTAAATTCACTCACTCGCTGTTATAATAATTATGTTTGGTTGTATTGCTGTTGTTACATTATGTAAGAAAATTACCCAAAATGTTGGCGTTACACTTATGGTCAGTTTTTTGTTTGTTTTATTATACAAGATACCACAAGATAGTAAAACATTTTCGCTGACAATAGCAGAGGCAAAGACACACTTTGTCAGATATTTATTCTCAACTTTACTCAGGTTAAACATTTACAATGTGCACAGCACACAAATTGTAGACTTTAGCAGTACCTGTATAAAACTACAGGATGACTAATAGAATAAAAAATACAAAATTGTTGTCCAAGACCACAGGACTTGGAAAGCTTAGTTAATGACTTCCCAGAGAAACCTATTCTAATGTACTGTAAATGTCCAGAAAGCCCTATGTCTGATGAACATATATTTCCAAATATTTAGTCAACAAAAGCTGGTTGAACAATTCCTTTATATTAAGTCCAAGAGTCCCCCGTCAACCGTATCCTAACATCGTTCTGCGAGACTTGAGCCAGTATCATGGCTGTGAGCTATACACTGGAATCCAGTGGAAGTAAAACAAATAGAGAGATATATTCAAATCAATATTATATTAAGGTGACCAAATACCTGAACAGTTCATCCCAGACATTTAGACTCAAGAGTAAAGAAGATATATACACAGGTTTTTTTCTAAAGGGTCCATATCTGTAGTGTTGCCTGTAGCAGAATAAGCATACATGCAGCTGTATACCAGAAGGGTGGCCACAGGAACAATGACAGGTCAGAGAACATGTCAGCGCTCCCCTACCTTATTGTAAACAGCATGCTACGCCATGCAAAGCAGTCCTGCTACCACCAGCGGTTCGCACAGCCGTGACAGCGTTGCAGAATAACCTGCCCCCATCATTTTGCATTACCAACATGTTTGACGCAGTTGTGTTCATGCTTGATGATGAGCTGTGTAAACTGCAGGGTCACAGGAGGCCATGTCACTCATTTGTCATATTACCCCTGCATGCCTTCGATAGGTTTTTATGTTTACACTAGTTTGACATCACCTACAAAGAGAATTTGCATGAAATTAGTTTGAGCAGCTTGTAACTTGATACCTAGCGTGTGCCAGGCAACAACATAACTTGATTATTATTATTTAACTGAAGGTACCTGTGGTCAACAGTGAAAAAAGTACAATTACATTTGCTCTATAGCTGCAGTTTATGAGCCATGATATGAATAGAACAAGCCGTGGTATGTGGAATGTGGAAACTGAGATTTAAGGCTCTTTAAACCTCCTAGAAATGATTCAACAGGAAAAAGAGCGGCAGAGACATCAAGTTAATGGATCTGTGGCGCTGTTTTGTGCAGCTGGTTCAGTGACTTTTAATGTTGGGTCGTTTGAACCTGTGGTAACAAAGCAAGCACAGCCAATCAAACGTGTGCCTCTAGACAAGTGTCCCCCCCCCACTCCCCATACCTCCCTTCCCCAGTATCCCACACCATCCCACACCATCCCCCACCCCCGACAGGAATACCAGCACCTTCAGTTACTTCGAGGTTATATTTACAAAATATATAAAGAAAATATAGGGTTACTGGCCCTAGCATATAGTACAGTTCAACAGCTGTCTGTAAATATTTCTCCCATGATTATCCTTTCTAAAAGTATACCATGGGGTAAAGATAGACTAAACGTGACAAGGCGAGACTAGGACAACCAGAGCCTGACAGCAATCAACTATATAAGGACAGGCAGAAAGAGAAACTGTGAAAACTGCATTCATGCTGCTATTGCACAACTGGGCAAGATGTACGTCTGCATAGCTTCTGTTGACCGGGTTATATTAAAGGGAACTGGTGTTAAAACTGGGCAAAGAGTGGTGTTTCCTTTAGAGACAGAGTTGGACATAATTGAGATCCTCCTCGATTTGAGTCCAGAAATGATATCCTTGCGTCTGAAATAGGAGTTTTAACTTCAAATGTATTGGCCCTTCTAACCTGGCACACCAGATATCCTGTGTTTTTCAAGACATCCATCTGGGAAGAATCTATTCAAGCGGTTTCAAAAGAGCAGGCGCTTTAAAACAAATATGTTGCATGTGATTTGATGAACCTGTGAACCAACTAGTTGGTTGTTATCCACTCGTGTGGTAGAAAAGTCGGTGAAAACATTTTCCATTGAGAAAAGCCTTTGCTCTTCTAATAAATTCTAATAAAACGGTATATTGTATAATTTCCCGTAAAGCACGCCCGTAGCTAAACTACAACGCTGATTGATCTCCCCAGACTGATTCTCATAGCGAATAGAGTGAGGCTATGGCCCTGCCACACCTGAGTTGAAAGTGGCTAGCATACCTCTCGGCTACTAAGGCACATATCTCTAACCCTCCCCTACAGCTTCCAAAATTATAATTTCAATTATGTGGGTTTCTAGGGCCACCCTAACACAATGGAGAAGTGAAACTTTAATTAAACTATTGGGGTTAATTTCAGTTTTGTGTTAGCGTTTCAAAGCCAAACGGTTTAGGTAGTTAAAGCTGAATGAAGGCCTTCGTTTCCGCTCAGATCTGGCTGGACAATTGGAAATAACTGCAGAGCCTCTTTCATATGCTAGTGGCCAACAGTCAAGGCTTTACCGATCTATTGCATGTCAGCGTGGTGACCTTGCCTTTAAACTCACACATTCTCCGCTTATTTAATGTCAAGAAGATGCCTCTCTCTATCGGCAGTCTGATAGATCTGACCAAGATTGATGGCAAAAAGTTCAAAGTTCACCCACCCCATGCGAGAGCTAAAAACAGGCAACTGGAGTCTCTCTCTCTCAACAAAAGAGCAATCAGTGGAACTTAAATGACAGAAATAACCATGTGAATAGAGGAGCTACCTGTGGAAAAGTAACAGTTATGTCTCCAGGGAAATGTTGCTACCAAGTACTTTTATCTGTGCAAAGAAACCAATATTCATGTGGGATCTCCTGTCTCTCGGTAGCAGCAAATGTCTGATAAATTTAAACATGGTAGTCCTCATACACACTGAAACATAAAACGTGAACGTCAACTTTTTCTGACCCTCGTTAAAAAACAACTAAATAGTCTGGGAAAACATAAATTATAACCGGATACTCTATATACAAAGTCAACAAAAGTATAATAATGAAGTTCCATATCCCAGCTCCAAGTAAAAGTGCATCACGGTTTTGGAGGCCTCTCCTCTCCCACCAAAAGCAACCCTCCTCTTCAGTGAGGTAAAGTCTATTTTTGAAGCCACTCAGATTCTTGGCAAGAAGTGCGTCACCGTCATGGCGGGTGACACTCGATTTCCTCTTTTTGTTTTGCCGTTCTTGCTGAGTCCAATGAACATCCTTGGGTAGACCACCGATTCATATGCATTGTAGTTATTTGCAAGCAGTTTCTCTCGGAACTCGCACTCGCTGTTGTAATGTGACTGAAATAAAAAGGGATTGGAGAAAATTAGAATTAATTTATATGTCTATTGTGGATATAGACAAAACTAAGTATAAGGCCCATTTATATCGAACTCTGTATTGTAACTCTTAATAACTACGAAAAAATTGCACATTTTAACAAATTTTTTTACAATTTTAAGTTATGTAGGCGTATTGAACACATGTATCCTGTGTACAATACTGGAAATAATAAAATAACAATACTTATTGTACACAGGTATCCTGTGTACAATAAGGCCTACATAAGTTATGTAGGCCTATTGTACACAGGATACCTGTGTTAAGACACAATTTTAACAGTTATGAGTTTATATTATATACATTTTAACAATTTTATGTTTTGTAGGCCTATATTGTACACAGGATGTGCATATTTCAAGCAAGATGCCTTCTTTTTTTTTATATGCGTGAGTATTGGGTGTCTTCGAGTTTGTGCATGCGTGTGAAGCTGTCACTGTAAGGGTGGGTGGTCTCTTCGTGCACGGCTCAGGAAAGGACGGTAGGTGTGCGCGCACGCTGGCTGGCAATGCGCGGAATGGAATGTCTGCATGTTGTATACCTCGACTGCTATTGGGTTTATCGCTCTCACGCTCGTCCGTGCGTGTAAACCCCATGAGAATGAGGTAGCGGTCATTGTATTTCAAGTGGTCAAATATGTCCTGGGGCGATAAGATCAGAGCTGCGTGCGTGGCGGAAATCACCAGTAAATCAAAGTGCGCGTACACTCACAGATCCATACAGCTTCCCACGGCGGTTCATGGCCACGAATAGCCCACTGCGCACGCCGAAGAGCGTCGCGACGCCCCTTTCCACCGGAGAGATTTCCAGAAGACCTTCAAGTGAGAGAAACCAACAAATAATCTTGGTTGAAAGCACGAACACATATTCCGTTATTATTTTGAATGTCAGTTTCACGACACATAGGCCTATACTAAAATAGACTATAGAATATACAATTACAATTTACAATTATTAGGCAATATAATATGATATTTTATGGTAACGTATTATTATGCGTCTTATTTGGCTACAGTAAGTAGATCTACAGTTATACAGTTACACATGTTACAACAAGGAGCAGGTATGGGTCAGGCATCTTGCTCAGGATGCTTACAGGTAGAGAATATCAGGGATTTAACCAAAGTCCTTCTTGGCAAGTCTCGCCACTCGCAGCCATCTTTGAAACGCCCCTGGCCGTTTTTTAGTAAGACAGTATGGGCAGGTGTCTTACGTCAATGAAACCACATGACTGGTTAAATGGGGTAAAGCGTGGGTTATTAAGCAGACGATTGTCTCTTATGTGTTATTATTTGGATATTTTCCTCTAACTAACATATTTGTTTCAGAATTCTCCCATAGAGCTCCATTCAACATTATCCAAGTGGCATGTCTCCTCTAGTGCCTCTGATTTAACCCAACCTCCTGACTGGGAGTCGGCCACTCCATATCTTAGGCCTATCCACTAGTCCTGCAATATATGCACAGACCAACACTGAAATGCATCTCATTCACCTGTCGCTCGCCATTGACTACTGTTCTTTCAACAACATTTTAAATACTTAACATACTTCAAATAACTGCTGCATGCAAGGGAGATACTTGGGCAAATTACACATTTTATTGTCACTTCGCAACGCAGTTCAAAGCACAGGGAAGGATATTGCGCGCGCGCGTGCGTGTGTGTAACACGTTCAATAAATGTGTCTTTGTTATTCTTTGTGTCTGAACATGTCAGGCTGTGCATGACATGTCTATCAGAACATGAATTAGCTTCACTGGGGCCCCAGGCACGGTAGGGGTTAATCTTGCTTTTAACAGATGCATCTATCCGCGTCCTAACTTTAGGAGCTATAGCTGCCTGCTGTCCTGGTTGACGGCAAGATCTAGTTACAAAGACCAATCTGCTTTCAGCACTAACCACATATTCCATAGGTTTGGAATGCGCAAGATCAATGCGCAAACACTATCATATTTAACCATGACCTAAAATATCGATATAACACACTGTGGTCGGTTGAGAATAAGATTATAGGAATACAATACGGTTCCGTTCATATTCTGGTGAAGGGGATATCAACGTGCAGGTGCTTTTGATAATTATTAGCTACATACTTAACGATTAGGCCATGTAGTCTACAGAAAACCATCATAACATGTAGGCCTTTATGATCTGTCAACATTGGCGCCAGTGGCTATGCATTAACACAAACTAATGTTATGGATCGTAGCAGCTCTATAATGTGCCACAAATTAGGCCTATAAGAAAATCACTCAGCAGTTGTTGTAAAGTCCAACTTACTGTAACGATTTTCGTTGTGTACGCCCGTTATTCTTCCGTCGGGCAAAACCTGAATATGAAAGCCAATGCCGACGTTGCAGTATAGTCGCCGGAGCCTTTTTATACCCACAAGGTAGTCGCTGTCCCTGTTGACTTCGCGTTTGTCCCCGGGGATACGAGCCAACGATCTGGAATAGAGGGTCTCCCAGCGGCGCCCCGCCGTGCCGTTCATTCGGTCGGGCAACGGAAAAGGGGCGCACCGCGCGAGGCTGCCGACCAAGCCCAGGACCAGGAGGGTCCCCAGGGCAGACCGAGCGCCCATCGCCAGCCGCACGCTGCACCGCCGCACAGTTTTTCTAGGGGCGCGAGGGCTCTAAAAATATCCACCCGGTGTCGGCCTTTCCGCTGTACCCCGAAGAAGAAGAAACGAATGAATAGAAGAGACCAGTTGAAACGGGCGTTCATTCCAAGGGCGAGACGCGTGCGCTTGGGTCAATGGCGGAGCTACACGGATCTCTCCAGCGTTGCGCGCTTGGTGCCGCGTCTCCGAGACTCCGGGAGGTTCGAGAGAACTCGTTGACAACGCTTCAGGAAGGACCTGCCGCCTAAAGTACGGTTCAGCCATGCCACTTCTCCCTCGCTGACTATATTTATATCTGCAGAGGCATTACATCACGCACAGGCCTACTGCATCACTGGACAAGCGACAAACGCAAGCGCACGACCGTGGGCGCGCACACGCACAGACATACGCATACACAAAACACACACTCTAACGCGTAATGCCCGGAGAAGGTGTGACGAGCCGCTGAACATGACAAATATATAACTTGCCCTTCCCACAAAAAAAACATTTTTGAAAACTTATTCTGCAACAGCATAGTGTAAGGTTATTGTAATAGACCTATCATACGCCTATATTTCAATGAAATAGCCACGACCAGGCTTCTATAAACGCAGCCGTTATATAAATGGGTTATTTGTGTTGATCCTCCGTTATCAGAAGTGGAAAATCATAATTTATGTATGGAAGGATGTAAAATAGGAAATGGCCAAGTTAACAGACTGTGGTGTCGACACAGGAGACAGTTCTATAAATGAGTAACAGGAAAAAACAGACTCAAGTCAACAAATTGTCTTAAATTATGGCTTTTTTTCCAGAGGAAGAATACAAATATTGGCACACTTCTTAAAGCAAAGGATAAGACTAAATAGAAGACCCCACGGTTATGACTCTTATGCTTGGAATGTGTCTATATAAGCCTACAGGCCTACTGCATGTAGCCTGAACTATATAAAAAAACCCTATGTAGTTTTTCAGTAATCACAGGACCATGCAATTCCTCCACTCAAAACCTCCCTTTAAAAATTATAAACTAATAAGATTATATTATAAAACGTTTTTTCTTGTGTCAAATGCATTGGGATATTAGCCCTGCAGTTGTATAATATAGACTAACCTGTGTTTAACACTAAATGCACAATGTTTCCGTTGTCCCCACAGAGAAAAAACAAACGTTTGGCATCTCGGGTGGGCCAAGCTGTTGCAACCTTCCATTCAGCCCGTTGCGCGCAAGGTTTTCGCCTGAAACCTTTTCTCACGTTCGGTTAATCCTCAATAATGTACAATGGCAATTCGCTCTTTTTGTGCCGAAACATGGGCAACGCGTTGAATGCAGTCAGGTCCCTCACTCTGAGGCGACCCCGGCTGGGTGGACTCGTATAGGTCGGCGACCCGGCCGGCAAGCTTCACTGCCTCTCCAAACGCACGGCTAAAGGGAGCACACGGGACGGTTCTTTTTCAGGCGGCACGATTTTACGTGCGATTGTGCCCAGTGTGATCAAACAGCTCGCGGGATGCAGCCATGTGTTTGGACAAAATCAAAGAACCATTTCCACGGTGGGTAAACACGCTATATACACGATGTTGCCTAACCTGTGTGCGTGCCTGTTGAGCACGTGTTCCGCGCATCATGTTGAAATGTGAGTCTAAGCATAATTTGCACTGCGGTAAAGCCAGCCGCCGATTTTATTTGCCTGTGTGTAGTGTTATATACTATCACTAGTATATGTCCAAATAAAATCAAACCCTTACTGCAGCATTTAGGAGTAATTCCGTGGCAAACTCTTATAGTAATAGGCAAAAAAGTTGTTTTAGTGCAAAGTTTAAAAAATAAAAAATTAATTATCCATAATTACAAAAATAGACATATATAGCAGTGTTATATACTATCTCTGGTACATGTGCAAACATTATCAAACACTTTTACTGCAGCATTTAGGAGTAATTCAGTGGCAAACCTTTATAGTAATAGGCAATAAAGTTGTTTTAGTGCAAAGTTTAATAATATAAAATTAATTATCCATAATGACAAAAATATACATATATAGCAGTGTTCTATACCATCTCTATTATATGTACAAATATTATCAAACACTTGTACTGCAGCATTTAGGAGTAATTCAGTGGCAAACTCTTATAGTAATAGGCAAAAAAGTTGTTTTAGTGCAAAGTTTAGAAATTAAAAAAAAATTATCCATAATTACAAAAATATACATATATAGCAGTGATCAACACTAGTTCTAGTATATGTCCAAACAATATCAAACACTTTTACTGTAGCATTTAGGAGTAATTCAGTGGAAAACTCTTACGTTAATAGGCAAGAAAGCTGCAAAGTTTAAAAATTAATTATCCATAAATTACAAAAATGTATATATACACAGCAGTGTTCTATACTAGCTCTAGTATATGTCCAAACAATACCAAACTTTTACTGTAGCATTTAGGAGTAATTCAGTGGCAAACTTTTATAGTAATAGGCAAAAAAGCTGTTTTAGAGCAAAGTTTAAAAATAAAAATTAATTATCCACAATTACAAAAATATACATATATAGCATATCTCAAAAGGCCTCTTTCTTAAACCGGACAGCTTTCCTGACCCACTGGTGTCCACCACGTTGATCGAGGGTTACAGCCCCTTGAGGCACCTAAGACCTTAAGACTACAGCAGCTTCGCTTTAATAAGTCCGACTCTCATTCCATGTGTAATAATGCGTAGGTTAAAATGCTGTAATTTATTTTAGTGGTATTGTAAAATATAGTTATTTTTAACAATGTGAATTAAAATGTTAACTAAAAACTTTTTTTTTCCCGCTTTAATAGTGTCGACTCGCATATAATTTTATGCGAAATAGTGCGGCGGTTAAATTGGTGCCATTTATTTTATTTGTATTGTAAAAGATAAAAAATTATGATCACGGTCTGTCGGGGGTTTGACCAGGGTTGATATGGGGCTGCTATAGCCTGTGTGCGTCGGCAGGGGAGGGGGTTGTAGCTACCTCCTAACAGCGATGCTAAACTAATTGAAATAGCCTAAACTTTTTTTCCCCCGTCCGCATAAAACCGACATATTTTACCTCACCCCGTGAAAACAAGGGAGCAAGAACAAAAGTAAATGTTTATATTTCAGTCCAGTAATAATTTATGCAACTATTCATTCCTTTACATTCACGTTGATTGTAATCTCAGGCTCTTCCGTACATTAATAGCACTTGTCACATATGTAACTGTACTGAACGTCGGAAGCTTAGACCCTTGTAAGCAATAAATTGCTTTCACCCCCGACAGACCGTGATCATAAATATTTTTACAAATAAAATTACACCAATTTAACCGCCGCACTATTGTGCGTGATAATGCGAGTCGACATTATTAAAACAAAAAAAAACGTTTTTAGTTACCATTTTTAATTCACATTTTTATAAATAACTCTTTTACAATACCACTAAAATAAATTACAGCATTTTAACCTACGCATTATTACACATAGAATGATATGAGTGTCGGACTTAAAGCGAAAAATAAAATCCAATTATTTTATCCAAAATATAATTGATATTTTTTTTATACCAATTAATAGCTGCCAGATTCGATAGATGATATAAACCGCAGTTATATACTCTAACATCTATACATTATTCAATTGTTTTATTTATAACAGCACAATACCATAGAAAATATATTAGAAACCAATTATTTTATACTTGCATCTCTGTAGAGATAATGGTGGTAGTGGAACAGCAATAATAATAAAAAAGATGTTAGTAAACACAAGATTCAGACATTTAAAATAACTAGAAAGGTTATATATATTTTCATCCTGAAAAGGCGACGGGCAGTGATCGATATACTGATTTGAGGTGGTTGGCTTGTATACAAGCCCGCTGCAGGGTGTCCGGTAAGAACTTAAACAGGTGTCTCAAGTAGTTTTATTTTCTTTATTTAGGCAACACAATCTCAATCTTCAACAGTGCACAGTCTGTGTGTGGTTCTGAAACAATACAAACAAATGATATATTGGATTGTAAACTGAACTGTTATCATAGCATATACTCAGTTATATTAATACACTCTTAAGTACTATAATATTATCCACACCTATCTGATTTGTAAACTGTGCTGCAACTCCTACCAAGCTGGGTGCAGCCTCAGAGTGTAGTGGTTTGATCTGCCGACAGTAGCGGAGCGTTAATTGACTGGCTCCAT
Organism: Typhlichthys subterraneus; assembly: GCA_027564835.1. Lineage (NCBI taxonomy): Eukaryota > Metazoa > Chordata > Actinopteri > Percopsiformes > Amblyopsidae > Typhlichthys > Typhlichthys subterraneus. Next base: position 1,879 of record JAODUH010093958.1, on the reverse strand, counting down.
GAAGTCTGCCTTCGTCTTACTTAAAACATTTATAATATTATCATAACAGTAATATTAGATTCGCAATAACCTTATACATGCATATGTCAGTAGTAGTAAGCATATAACAGTATAACAAAGGTATATGAACAAACTATACAGGTAGCATTACAATGCCGATTATTATTTACTGACAACTAATAAATTAAACACTCTGAGATATCACCAATCCACTACGTTACTACTAATGCAGTCCCACAACTCCCTTTCGTGTTTACTCACATGTAAATGTACGGACACAACACTGTTATTTATCAGAGAAAACAACATCCTCACGGTAACAAGTCCCAGGATAAACTTTAGCGCTAGTTGTGGAGAGACAATCCTACATGCTGATTGGTCGTGGTGTGAAGGGGAGGGAGATGCGGCGAGACTACTCTGATCTAGAGCCTTTTTACACATTCACTATACAATACACTCGTAAGAAATATGTAGTGCAATTTATGGTACAGTGACACATGCAGGAAACCGACTGAAATGCATGTTTTATTTCGGAATGCGGGATGTGCAGGATGTGACCCACACAAAACTCACTTTCCTGGTTTGTAGTTGTAAATGTGGGTTTATCTGTGCAGTGTTTCTCTACAATTTGTCATCAGAAACCTCTACAGCAAGGTGGGACATTTGTGTCGCTAACGTCAAAAAATTGCATGTGCTGTGTCATCGTGAAATATGAAAGTAGCATGCTTTGTGTGAAATTTACCATGGTTAATGCCTCTAGCCCCGGCACGATCTGAAGTCAGGCTGAACCATCAGATTCATGTCAATCTCATTGCTTGCAGCGCCTTTTGAGAGAGAAGCTATCATTGACTGCCCACACTAAGCAGTGTGGACAGCATACACACACTTTGGGTCAGAAACTGAACATCTTTATTTTTCCCCACTTAGCACATGCTGCTTGATACGTATGATATTCAATAGCACAATATTGCAGCGAATAAAGTTTTCCCACCATTTTTCCAATCCAGTCTACATCTTAACAGTAGTAGGCCTACGTGTTTTGTAATTATGGGGAAACCAAAGCAGAATAAATACTTACTAATCTGAGGCACACTGAGGATAGATGCACCTGTCATGGATGGCGATGGGGCGAGAGAGAGACAGAAGCTGAAAAAGAGACAGGGTGTGCTGTCAAATGGTACGGTACTGCTTCACACTAACGTAACTGGGCTAAATTACATGAGCATTTACGTGACGCAAGTAGGCCTACGGTAGAATTAATGTTAGCTAAACATCTTAACAATTTATCAACCAACAGTTTGCGGTACGGTAGATAAAATATGACGAATGTAGCCTACAGAACGGCCGCGTTAGCTTGCGTTGAAGTAGGCTATACCGTTCTGAACATGCAGTAAATCTGTCTGATACTGGAATGAATACAAATTATTCTGGTCGCTTTAAAAAACGTCAAACTTTTAACAAAGAATAAACGTTATTTAGCTAGTAAATTAAGTAAAATATTTGAATATACATTGTAGAGTCAATTACATTACTCTTTATTAATACCATTACCGATAGGCCCGTAGTTCCACACTGAAATAGGCAACAAACCCAGGTAGCAAAACAGATCTGGGCCAGATCTGGCCCAAGAGTATCAAAACTTCTGGGCCAGATCCGGCCCCCCGGATCTGGCCCCGTGTCAGATTGAATTACGGGCCAGATCTGGCCCGAGTACACTGGCACAGATTCGGGCACCTAGAACTCAGCCAAATGTGCCAGATCTGGCCCAGAAACAGCCCAGATACAGGCCAAAACTGGGCCAGATCCACTATATTCCTATTGTGTATTCCATTGTATTATCAGCCACCTTACCTAAAATGTAGCCTAGTGATAACAGTTA
>JAODUH010093957.1:0-14094 GCA_027564835.1 Typhlichthys subterraneus | reverse complement strand
TGTGTAGATATATATATATATATATATATATATATATATATATATATATATATAAATGTATTCATAATAATAATCTACAGTAGGCTATACATTATCACTATATCTGTTCCAAGACTACAGGAAGATTGGATCAGATTTTGAGCCCACTGGTCAAGTTTAGTGCAAGGCAACTTTTTAAAAAAATTGATTTTCAGTGTTTGACTGACAGAGAAGGATGCATTTGAGGGGAACAATGTGATGCACAATGTTCGGCTGCTGATATCTCGTCGCCTAATTCGACCGAAGGGAGATAGCCGATGGATTCAGTGGTGATGGTGTGTGTGTGTGTGTAGGTGATAACAGAAGCCCGTTCTCATGGATACCCAGAGGACCCTGTCCTGCGGTGATTGTTGTCCGCTGAAGGATTAGTCGTGCGTTCTCTCTGGCGCTCGGCTTTACCTCTCACGCCTGCCAAAGATGCTAATAGGCTTTGAAGAGTGGCATTGTTCACGTTTGGCCACAGTCTACCATGTGGTTCCCAAAGTACTGCACACGCAACACCATGACGCCATGCTTCTGTGGTAGCAAAGCTGATATCTTATGTGGTGCTACATTACTGTTGTCAGCCCCACCAATAGAGGTGCTGGCAACCTGCACTGCTTATAATAGTACTGTAGCTCCCTACATGTTGTGACGGCAACGCAATGGCTGTTGTTCTGTCTTCATGGGATTTTAAAGGTGTGGTGTAATTTCCTGCCACTGGGGGCAGAGTGAGAGACATGAGAGAGAGGGACAGAGAGAGATAATATAAAGTGAGAGAGATAATAGATAGAGAGTTACTAAAAAGTGCAAGATAAGAGGGATAGAGAGAGAGAGAGAGCATACTTGTTAGCATACGTGTTAGCGTATGTGTTAGCATACGTGTTAGCATATCTGCTAGCATGCTAAACCACACAGTATATTCTGTATTCTACTTGTTAGCATACTTGTTAGCATACATGTTAGCGTATGTGCTAGCATGCAGTAGTGGACAGTAGAAGGAACACGTTCTTGTTTGTCTTCTGTCCATAGGTTGTGTGCGCTAGAAGATATACACTTAAAGCGAGGATATACAATATCTACAGAGATAGTACTGTATATAGAGACAGCCAAGAGTGAGCAAAGCTGTCACCAAGACTGTGTGGCTACTTTGAGGAATCTAAAATATGAATTTACAGTATATTTTGCTGGCATACTATATTTAACTACAGAAGAATGAGAATTTTAGCTCTGAGGGTACTAATGCAAGACTTGTACAGCCAGCCTATTACCTATTCCTGGATGCCTGTGAGTTTAGTTTCCACAGACAGTATAATCAGGTGGTGGTGAGTTCTTGAGAGGACTGGTTCTCTGCCATTGGCCAATATTATGGCCAATGGCAGACGAGGCAGTTTGGTTTCAAGGCGTCCATTTACTTTTTACGTACAGTATGGCTTGTTGTACAGTAAATATGGCTTGTTCAGATTTCTGTAACATTGTTTTACATGTCAATATCATTTTGTTCTGTCTTTCATTTGTTAATTTGTCAATTTGCCTTTTGCTAATGCTTTTGCTCACTGCCTCAACGTATAATAACAGCTGAACGTTGATCAGCTGAACCAGCACAGGCAGGAATACACAGCACACTCGTAATGGTCACTGATCTGTCTCTCTTGGTCCCTCTGCCTACAATTAGAAACCCCTCCATCGACGATGGGGATGGTCACCGGTTCGAGGTCCAGCACTTCCAGTTGAGGTGAGGCATTTCTGTGTCTCTGTCACGTTTCACCTTCCAGTTGGTCACAACAAAGCGCTCTGGTTTGGCTTCTCGAGCCTGAAACACGCTGGAAAAACAAAGAAGTGTATTCACTTTAAACGTACAACAATATACATGTGTTCCTCTACGGTGTGTTGAAGGGACCAGAGTGGAATTGGAACGGTAACTTGCACATATTATTATTATTGTTATTTAAGGAGCCACTGAAGTCAGTCAGTCAGTCAGTCTGTCTGTCTCTGACTGACTGACTGACTGTGACTAGCTCTCTCTCTGTGTCTGAGTGTCTTTCTGTGCACATGGTGGCAAATAAACCAATGACAAAACCAACCTGTTATGCATGAACATGACCATGTCAGCGTAGAGTTATTGTTGACATTACATCCTCCTCCTCTCTCCCCCACCTCTCCTCCGCTGGACACTAACCTCTCACGGCTCCTCCCCCTCCTCCCCCCCACCTCCCCCAGACCTCCAGAGCCTGTGTACAGCACTGTCAACAAACTGTGTGACAAAACGCCTGCGCCGCGCCACTACTCCCCCACGCCACGCCACCTCTCCCCCGCGGCGACGTCAGAGTGCGACCAAAGCGGCCTGCACGCACCCCCTCTCCCCGGCTTCCACTTAGGCTTCTGTCCCGACTCAGACCTCACCAGGTACTGCCGCCGCCCGCTTGCATGGCACGGCAACATGCGGCCATTTTGTTTTCTCTCGTCGGGGGTCTGTCCAAACTGGAAGGCAGGCAGTGTGTCCGGGCAGTCTCACTGCATGCCTTCCAGTTTGGACAGACCCGCTTGTCTCGCCTCGCTCTGCAGCTGAACATTGGCCGCTTGTTTTGTTTACAGGCTTTGGTTGCCTAGGTAACCCTCGTATATTTCCCACCGGAAATGTTTCAGTCAATCTGTCAGTCAACGATATCCCTACTGCTAGTCACTGCTAGTCACTGCTAGTCGCTTGCAGTGTGTCTGGGTTTTAAGGCCGTAATAACAAGCATTGACTTTCATATCTGCATCAGACAACGACACAAAGTTGTTAGCTGTTAGCAGTGTCTCAACAACAGCTAGCTTTAAACTAGCTCAAACAATATACTATAGTGTAATATCTGTTTTACTGGCAGCATCCGCATATAATCAGTGTTTATTGTATATCCAATTATTTCAAAGTTGTAATGCATGCACTCAGCTCAGATCAAGCTCCTATGCCCAGGGCCGGCCCTGCCTGGAGGGGCTCAGATCCCGCTCCTATGCCCAGGGCCGGCCCTGCCTGTAGGGGCTCATTCTTACCTGCTATGGTGGCGATAGAAAACACACACCTGTAAAAGAAATATGAAGCATCCTTGAGTATGCTGCACAAGTTAACAAATTAAGAAGTATATTTAGAAAGTAGAGTTAGACCCTATTAACAAGACACAGAGTCCTTGACCAACAGTCTGAACTGTGATTGGAGGTGGTCACCGATGGTTGACCTTGTCTGCATTTACAATGTGAGCTGTCAACATTGTTGGTTGATGAAGAAGTGAACGTTGACGAGTGTACCAGCGAGTTGTACATCTGCCCCATGTGTTACAACAGGCGGCCTTATATTCGATTACCACCACAGCAAATAGTTATTTGGAAAAGCTGTCTCTCACAAAGAATATGCTTCCTGGTCAAGGATGCATTTGTCTTTGTTTCAGACAGTGACATCTTGAGTAAGTAGCATCTTTTAACAGTTCAAGGATGCATTTGTCTTTGTTTCAGACAGTGACATCTTGAGTAAGTAGCATCTTTTAACAGTTTAAGGATGCATTTGTCTTCAGTAAATAATTTAGAGTGAATCCTACCTTACTACCTTCCCCTTTGCTAAACCAGTGTGTTAGTTCTGTCGTGTCTCTCTCCGCACGCAGGACCCCGCTGGTTGCCACGGCGCCTTATCTGTCATCCACACATTGCAGCTTTCATCACAAGTGTCCAAATCTCACCGTCCACAGAGTGGGGGGTGGGGGGGTCAGTGTTTCTCAGCCACGTGGGAAAATTTGTAAAATGAGAAAACGCAGAATAATGTGGCTTTTGTAGGAACTGGGAAGTAACTGAGACAATGTTGCCTTAAACTTTAAGAAAGTGTTTTAGAGGAAGTTAAACGTTTCTCTCAATAGAAATATGTTGGCATCCGGTCATAAAAAACACAGTGGTGAACGCAGAGACTAATCTGACCTAGATGTGACGTTATCAAGGCTGTGACATGCTGACTACCTAGAGAACTCTTTTATTGAATGTTGCAGCGTAGAATGTTGTTATCCTTTCTAGCTGCTATGTTACTAACCCTCCATCATCCCTGTCCACATGCCAGCATTCATAATCATATAGAGGTAATAACATTCTCTCAGAAACAATGTAGGAACATTTTCCTAGTTCCTAGGGCTCACATGCATTTGTAGTTTTTGTCAGTTGTGATCCGAGTGGAGGTATACATAACTGTCCTGTTTTATTGACTGTTAATTAACAGTGAATGGCTGCATAGGACAGTGGAGGAGTCATGCAACAGGAACACAGGGTGGCTGTAAATGAAGAGAATTGAATAAGCCTCCTTTCATGATGAGAAACCTGTCTGGTTGCAGACAACTGTGAAAAAAGCTTCTGCAAATCAGTTTGATTTATATGTTCCTAATTCAATAGACATTTAGGCGGAATGCCAATTTAGGCAACGTTCAGACGTAACTTATTTTTTTGATTAAAAGAGCTGGCCTGGGCATTTAACATGTAGAACAAAAAGCATCTGAAACTGTTGTTATGGGAAACCCAGGTCTCACTACACACTTGTGATTGTGATATCACTCCACAGGGTTACAATGTAAAAAATAGTCCGACAGCTTCCAAAAAGAAGTTACGTCTGAACGCAGCCATAAGCAGCTAATTTAATTAGTTTTTATAAAATAACTAAATTTTATAAAGCCATAATATGCTTCTATTTAAAAATTGCAAAATAGACAATGACTGTAATGACATTATTAAATGTAGAATGCTGAATCTGTAAATAGCACGCTCAAATATATACTGTATGTTCTTACATACAGACGCAAACATTGCAAGTACAGTGTGTATATTGTGTTCCAAACACTGTGTAACTACACACGACAGATGCCAAACAGACACCTTCTGTTTCACCGCTTATGCTGGCCTGAAGAAGGCTTCACCAGATGCCGGGCCTTGTGTGTCAGAAACACACATGGCCACTGTTTATATTGACTGCTTGTACATGTGTGACATCAGAAGAGACCCGTCCAATCACAGAGAGTTAATGCTATGAGGTGATGGGTGTATTTCATTGCTTATCTTGTTGACGTGAAGCTGCATTAATAATTATTTAATATAGTTCTTTATAGATGACTATACATGTATTTATATGAGCATGCAATACTAACAAAGGGAAATTATCTCCATGATTGGCTCCTTAGACTGCTTCCGGCAATTACCTCAGTGGGTTCTATTGACGTGTGTAATGGTGGCAGCTAACATCAGCATGATGCGATGATTCTGATTATCATCAGAGTAATCTGGATGTTTTCCTTCGTTGACCTTGCAGGGTGGCTCGGCTGCCAGCGTCTCAGCCGGTAATGAAATCTGTGTACATCTGGTTTTACTCATATTCCCTACAAATGCTACCCTGCTCTTTAATTGCTGTTAGCAAAGGGCTATGTTTATGCTTGTATTGGGCAATGATCGTGGAAAATGTAAAGGTCTGAAAGTCAAAAGGATAAAACATCTTTCAAGCAACTATTTGTCTCATATAAATTCAAAGTTGGAAACGAAAGATGCTGTATGGTAGCTTCATAATATTATCCTTTTTATAGAACGCCTTCATGAAAATACACCTGCAATTGTTTTGTACCAAATATGGGAGGGAAAGTCAAAAGTCAAGCTGAGGTGATTGAGCTATTACTGGGATAAAAGAGTTGCCTGAAATGGGCGCTGGCTTGACTTTATAATGAGATCCTCAAGAGACCAGGGAGGAATTAAGTCATCTTTTACAGCTTTTGCACCCGGAGAATCAAATGGAAAGATCTATTACGTTGGTTAACCAGCAGGTGGCAGTCTATTGCCTCAGTATACCCAATGAAAAGTATAAAATACTTGTGCAAAGCTGTGTACCCAACACAGCTGTGTTGTATATATATGTACATCTGTTTACACAGCTGTATTGTACATGTACATCTGTGTACCCAACACAGCTGTGTTGTATATGTACATCTGTGTACCCAACACAGCTGTATTGTACAGTATATGTACATCTGTGTACCCAACACAGCTGTATTGTATATATACATCTGTGTACACAGCTGTGTTGTACAGTATATGTACATCTGTGTACACAGCTGTGTTGTATATGTACATCTGTGTACACAGCTGTATTGTACATGTACATCTGTGTACCCAACACAGCTGTGTTGTATATGTACATCTGTGTACACAGCTGTGTTGTATATCTACAGAACAAGTAGACCAATGCCTTGGAGTGGGAGGGGGGTGCTTTATAATCGAACGTGCTGATGGGTTGTCTCGTCTGTGTCTTTGACGAAAAATAACTGCATGCATGCGCATGCCTCTGTGTGTGTGAGAGAGAGAGAGAGAGAGAGGGAGAGAGAACGAGAACAAGCTTGTGTGTGTGACTGTTTCCATCAGAACTGGGCCACTCTGCTCTCCTAAGTAGAGCACCAGCTTCCACCTCGATCGCTTTTCTCTCCCAGCCGACGTCCGTCTTGTTCCGTGGTCCGTCCACCCGATCCAACGCCTGACAGGCTCATCTGTGTACATCTGTACCCCTCGTTTCCCCCCGTCCCCCCTCCCCCATCATCGCCGTGGAGGAAGATGCTGAGTCCCACGGACTCGCCCGACCTCATGTACTACCTGACCTGTCTGTACAGGGAGCCACGGAAGGTGGTGCTGCACAAAGGCTCCACCGGCCTGGGCTTCAACATTGTGGGCGGCGAGGACGGGGAGGGCATCTTCGTGTCCTTCATCCTGGCGGGCGGGCCGGCCGACCTGAGCGGGGCGTTGCGTCGCGGCGACCAGATTCTGTCGGTGAGTTTTGCATCGACCCTGCGGCCTGCCGACCCAAAAGGTTTGCGGCAGGCGTAGAAGGCTCTCAGGTGATACTGTATGTTGTGATTTAATACAGTCTGCCTGTAGTGTTTGTTTTCTTTATGGAACATGGCCGTGAATCCATCCAGCTTGACTGCTGGAGGCTGTAAATGTCGCCACCAAGTGGCTAGGTGTGTCACTGCAGTTGTGACATAGAACTACAATATAAATATATAAGAATGTTGTGACCGATCTCAAGATACATGCTGAAAGATGAAATGCATCACATTAGTCTTACATTTTATACATAAATTAAAAATAAAATATACAAATAGATACAGATGCATATACATGGTTTCCGTACGACGACAGCGATGCTCAAAAGAGCCCGTTTTAATGAAGGTGTCAGGTGTCAATCAAACCCGTGGCCTTTTTGTTTTGATACTCCAGGCAGCAGGTTAAAGGTGGAGTAGACGATTGTAAGCTAATACACTTTTATCTCGTCACAGTCCGTTAGCTGCCTGCTCTGTTTGAGCGCTGTAAAGATAATCTGGTGTTTCTACACAGCCCTGGCTCTGTGAACAGGAAGCAGACCGCACCACACACCACTGTCCCAGCCTTGGCAATGTGTGTCTAATTTAGGGTGGGGGGGGGGGGGTCTTCTGAAGGAGCACCCTGTGGCAGAAAAGGCAAAACATTTCCAAAAAAAGAACTTAACAGTCTAATAGGATGATCTCATGATGGCTGTGGGATAATAACTATCTCATAGATCTCGTAGACCGCGGGTGGTAGATTAGAGGAAAGTATCTTCCGTTATCATTATAGCTAATTGCACTAGCACAGTAACCCATAGTGTTTGGCTAATTGCATCAGAAAGACAGTTGGCTCATCCTGCTCATTTCACCCATGATCGGCACATGAGATTTTATCCAGGAAAGCAGCTGATGACATTCCCAACACTGGCCTGGTTTTGAAGTCTAAGAATAACTCCTTGCCCTCCAGCTCTTCATTCGCTTTGTGGCGTGTTGCCATTTTTTTCTACATCTTCCCCAAGGTGACATACAGTGATACAGGTTAAGTGTTAAGACCCACAGTGATACAGTTGCAGCAGCCTGCAGCCTGCTCTCGAGTTCTGTTGAGAGCATGCACCCATAACATGGATCTATAAACAGGCTATTATTTCCTCCGGTTCTCCTTTTCCTCGCTGCTAATCTTCATAAAACAAAGCAAAGTGCTGTCTGCATTTCACCCATAGCAACGCTTATCAACTCCACCCACTTTTGCGGGTACATACGCGGAATATTGTGCCGCGGAGGTACGTGCAAAAGTGGGTGGGTTCAACCCATGTAGCCATTAAAACTGCTAATAACTACATAACAATGACATTTCAGAGTTATATCTACACGTCCAATTGAATGTGTATATTAATTCATGGAACTTAATCTCAAATAGCATTTTGATATGTTTTTATGAAATTCATTAATTATATTAATTAGATTTTATTAATTTGATAAATTTGTTGAGAAACCTTTGCTCCAGATTCCGACATGTAATTCCGAGATGAGGTTTTGTGTTATTTCTCCATGTTGGAAGTCGGGACATTCTGAGATACGGTCAAACGCAGCGTAAAACCTGCGACCAGAAGGTCATAGGGCGTACCCTTTCAAACACCTTTTCTGCCAATATCTTTATTAGCAGTAGTAGTAGTTGTTTTTATTCGTAGTAGTGGTAGTAGCATGATACTACCGGTGGTGGTGATGGTAACAACAGCAGTGTCATCCAGCCCTGGGAGAAGGTGAGAAGACGTGTGCTCTACAGAATGACCTTTAACCCCCGTCCCCCCAGGTGAACGGTGTGGACCTGCGTGGGGCCACCCATGAGCAGGCAGCAGCAGCGCTGAAGGGGGCAGGCCAGCTCGTCACCATCTTCGCTCAGTACCGGCCAGAGGGTGAGTGACTGCTGCACACCACAATGGCCGCCTTGTTGGCTTATGCTATCGCTGATGCTATTGCTAATGCTGATAACTAATGCTAGCAATAAGACTGATGCTAAGGCTGATGCTAATGCTAACGCAGATACCTAGCGCTAACGATAAGACTGATGCTAAGGCTAAGGCTGATGCTAATGCTAACAGTAAGACTGACACTAAGGCGGATGCTAATGCTAACATTGATAACTAACGCTAACAATAAGACTGATACTAAGGCTAAGGCTGATGCAAATGCTGATAACTAATGCTAACAATGAGACTAAAGCTAAGGCTGATGCTAACGCTAATGGTGATATTTAGGGTGTTTCTCAATGTCAAGGAAGGATCCTTAGCAGCTGGATTTCAAGGATGCCACGTCATCAAATCTCGACAAAGTACCGTTCCAATGTCTAGGATGCTTTAGAATTCTACAAGGACAGTCCTTCGATCAGAGGATTTTGAAGGATGCTTGTGTGCATCCTTCGCGGTCTAAAATTGCCCACAATCCTGTGCGAACGTCAGAAGAGGAGATATTTAAAAATGGCTAGGCCGTTCGAATACGTGTTCTTCGAAAGTCTTTCCTAGTCTAGGAAGGACCCGACTAGGAAGGCACTTGGATGGATCCGTCCTACCAAGGAAGCATCCTTGACATTGAGAAACACCCTTAATGCTAACAATAAGACTGATGCTAAGGCTAACGCTGATACTAACGCTAAAGCTGATAACTGCTAACAATAAGGCTGATGCTAAGGCTGATGCTAATGCTAACGCTGATAACTAACACTAACAATAAGACTTATGCTAAGGCTAATGCTAATACTAACGCAGATACCTAGCGCTAACGCTAAGACTGATGCTGACGCTGATGCTTATGCCAAGGCTAATGCTAACGCTATTAATAATGCTAATGTTGACAATAATGCTAGTGCAGATGCTAATGCTAATGATGTTGCTAATGCTAACTGTAGCAGGCACACGTGCAGCATTCGGCGTATGATTTAATCAACTCGACTAGCCTGAATGTTAGCAAAGTGCCTAACCTGCTACGTACAAGCGAGCTACTTATAAGCTTTATTTAGATGATACATTGCCTGCATTGGGGCAAGTGCCTTGCTAAGGGACACCTCCACACGAGCCAGCTCTACCCACTGTGACACTGCGGCAGTGGGTAGGAAACAGCATCTCTACGTCTCTAAGATCATTCAGCATTTCAAGGACTCTTGCGTATTGGCTTGGGGCTAGTGCCTTCGAAAATACACACCATGGCCAACAGTATGTGGACACCTGGTCGCCTCGTTGAGAGTAGATGTTCTAGCCCCAGCCACTGCTAGTCTCTCCATAGACACACACCCTCTAGTGGAGAGGCTTCCCAGAAGACTAGGGGGCTGTTATAGCCACTAGGGGGGGGGGGCAGCTCCATGTTGCTGCCCCAGGTGTAGGAAGGAATAGGAGGTCCTACAAGCTCATATAGGGGTGACGGGCAGGTGTCACACAGGTTTAGCCCACATAGTGTATAGTGTAATATGGGTGTTCATTCCAACACAATGAATCTGAGAGGGCCGGTGCCCTCTAGTGTTGGCACATAGTGTTGCAGAGCGCTGACGTCTGGATGTCTCTGAGGTGGAGGCCTGCTCAACGTTGAGCGTTAAGGACGTTGTCCCCAGAGATGTTCTCTGGTGTCCCAGGCAACGCCAAGACGCACACGCACACGTCTGGGGTGGGGTTCTACCAAAATAAAAGGTGACAAACAGACTAAGAGGTGCTGCTCTCTCTCTCCCTCTCACCCCACTCCCACTTCCCCCCTTCTCCTTCTCCCTCTCTCTCTCTCTCCTTCTCCCTCTCTCTCTCTCTCCCCCCCATCAGAACTTGCGTTATGCTCACCTCACCGCTCTCCATCTCCAGCATCAGGTTTGTGCCTCGGGCACCACAGCCAGAGACCCTCCCCCCTCCCCCTCCCCCATGTGTCTCACCCAGAGACTGCTCTGAGCATTAGCTCCCCTGGGGTGAATGTGATCACAGACAGTCTGACGTCACCCCCCTAACCCCCCCCCACCCTGTGTCTCACCCAGACACCTCGTGGTGTCCTATACTGGCAGCCCTGCCCTGTGGAGGCCTTCCCTGCTTGTCCTCGTATGTGTCCCATTGAGGCTCCCTAGTCTGTGTTGACGTGGTCCGACCCTGCTATGTCTCAGTACCTATGAGTCCACCTGCTGATGTCTGCAGTGAGGGTTCCTTAATTTTCACAGTCCACGGATCACCAGGTTTATACCTGGGCCTTAATTCTGACAGTCATCAGGTTCTTCTACCCGACTTCTATTGGATTGTACTGTATCTGTTTTACAAAGCTAGCTAACAAATTGTTTCTTGGTAATTTCTTGACCACAGCCCTGGCTCCGTAAATAGGAACATAAACAACGTGGCGAATGCCTACAACAAAGCTGTAGAATTACGCTTTGCTTTCCAATGAGTTTTGATGTGTTAGCAAGTTAGCAAGAAGTTAGTAAGCCTTCTCGAGAATGACTGGCCCTGCCTTTAAACAACAATTTAATGTTAAGTCAAACCCTATTATTCCCTGAGGATATTTGGTTTGTCAGTTCGATCATCAGAGGTGGCTTAATAGAGCTTACATTTCAATAATGTGCACTGTATTTTTATTGTTGGGAAGCTAACAATTTATTAAGCTAATAGCGTCAACAACAGAAACACCAACAAATTACTGCTTAATTTATTATGTTATAGCCCATCAACTTTCAGTGTCCTCAGTACGAATTGTCAACCAGACGTTTGACATCCATAAAATAAGTGACTGAGAATATTAGTGAGTTAGTGCATAAGGAATTAGGAAGAGAAAACCCAAAATGGACAAACCTTGTGGGACTGTGTAAGATTTAGAGAAACAACCAAACATTTCCAGACAGGTATTCTACTGGACACCCTCTAAATCCCACCCTCTGCAGATCCCAGACCAGGCAGACAAGGCAGAGGATGAGGTTTACTGTGAATACTGTTTAGTGCCTGAGACATTGTGAGCGTTTTAGAGGCTAGAGATAGACTACATACAGCAGTGGGGAAATAGAGACAGACACAGGGGCCAACATGCAGAAAGGTATGTTTGGACTAATAATACAATAGGAGAATGTTAAATTGATGCAGGGCATGTTTTTAGCTGCCATTCTCCAGTAATTTCATAGCTTTCTAAGATGAGATAGTGATAGTATGCAGACCAACTATTATTAATGATTAATTTGCCAAAATAATTGTCTAGATTCACTCACTGAGAAATTGGAATCTATTTTCTGTTTTAAGTGCTATTATGCTTATAGAAAATGGCAAAAAATTATGTGAGCATGTGTCATGGGATACTTTTGTTCATGTGACATGAATCATTTTGTCTTCTATCAATTAAAGTACATAGATTTTATTTTATTAAAGGAAATTCTGATCAGATATTGACAGCAGAGATTTACAAATCCACACAAACGTATGTCATGTACGCAAACAGAAACCAGTCGACCTTGACGTGACGTGTAACGTAAACAACTACATTGTCAGCATCTGTAGATAGTTCCCACTGAAGATGAGCCCAGTTTGCAAGGTGAGTAATGCTGTCTTCCACTTGAATTCAGTCCATTTATGGTCTCTTGCTGTCCCTAGCTGGTTAGCTGCTGCGCAACGCGTCACATGTAGTTAGTGCATGTCCTGCATGCTAGCAGCAGGTTAGCCTGCATGCTAGCAGTAGGTTAGCCTGCCTTGTCAGCAGCTGTCAGTGATGCACGCCGTCAGGGAAGACACTGGACAGACGGGCTCCAAGCTCCTGACTTCCTTAACAGCCTTGTGAAACCGGTGTGTGTGTGGGGGGGAGGGGGAGGGGGGAGGGGGGGGGGACTGGTTTGGAAACCCTAGGAGACAGCATGCGTTTGTAAACCAAAGTGTGAATTTTGAAGGTGAGATGGTTATCTCCCATTCCAGTTTATATATACATCTACCGTGAGACATAGATGCAATTATAGACTTTTATTCAAACTAGATGAGTAACTTCAGATTATTAAGTTTATTTAGCTTGTGTTTTCCTAAACTGGTCTAAAATATGTTGGTAACGCTGTAGTCAGCGGTGGTAGCCATTTGTCTGTCTGCTGATGCTGGTGATGATCAGTAGGATCGTCCTGATTTCACTAGTAGTCGCTAATACACCAGAGTAAAGACGTAAAGCTTTATATTGTCTTCTTCACAATGTCAAATGTCTCCTGAAATTACATTACAGAAGCATCACTTTTCCACTGCTTTTACAATGAGTGAATTAAGCATACTGAATTGCTCAAGGGTGCTGCTTACAGGTAGGCCAACTCCGGGGCTTGAATTCACAACCTTCTGGCTGGGATTCAAAGCGCCAGACCACTACGCTGCCCTGCTCATTGCACACTGGTGACATGTACAGGAACATACTTCCTGAAGAGCACGGATAGTGGTGTTATAATTTCAGACGGTAGAAGCACCACAATCTGACAACACACGGCATGTGCAAGACTGTTCTTTGACATCCCCGCACTCCAAGTGACCTTGCTGAACCCAAGTGACCAAACTGTGAGTAATGGATCCACACTGGGATACTGGTCGTCATCCTTCTCAATCTTTCTCTTGCAGAGTACAGCCGCTTTGAGGCTAAGATCCACGACCTGCGGGAGCAGATGATGAACCAGAGCATGAGCTCGGGCTCCGGGTCCTTGAGGACCAACCTAAAGAGATCCCTCTACGTCAGGTTGGTGCGCTTGTGGACCTGTGTCGACGCACGTGGACAGGTTTTCAATTTGTTTTGGGTTGTTACTGTAGGCTAGAATATCACATTGTTATTGTTAGTGCCATTCACTTTGCAGGCATTGTTTTAATGATATGGATGATACTTCTGGGTGTATTCATTACATTACAAATGAATGCTGATTTGTCAAAATGGTGCACTAGTGCTGGGCGATGTGGCCTAAAAATATAATCTAGTTTATTTTCAATATGATGGACGATAACTATTTTATTTTCTTCGTGACAAAATATTACTCAAAATACCATCCATCCATCTTCTCCCGCTTATCCAGAGTCTGGTCGCGGGGGCAGCAGCTTCAGCAAGGGACCCCAAACTTCCCTTTCCCGAGCAATATCAGCAAGCTCTAACTGGGGGATCCCGAGACGTTCCCAGGCCAGTTTGGAGATATAATCTCTCCACCTGGTCCTGGATCTTCCCCGAGGCCTCCTCCCAGCTGGACGTGCCTGGAACACCTCCCAAGGGAGGCGCCCAGGGGACATCCTTACCA
>JAODUH010093956.1:0-14094 GCA_027564835.1 Typhlichthys subterraneus | reverse complement strand
AAACAACATGTTGAATGCACGTTGAATGCACGTAGACAACACGTGAAATACACACGTTAATTTCGTGTGTTTTTGGCGTGGATGGCCTTCCATAATGTTGTGACATGTGTAGGTAGGCTACCATGACAACTAGCTAGAGTCTCAAGATTAAAAGAAGAGCGAATGAACATTGAAGTCTGTAGCGCATGCATGCAGCACCGCAAACTGAGTAAACTCGGGCTACGCAATCTAACAAGCTATATTTACACAGACCGATTTATTGGCCGATTGCCGAACATTGCCGTTCATGTTCATATTCTCTGACAATGTCAGCAACAGCAATTCATTTAACAAACATGAGCGTCAGTAGCCTGTGGAAGAACCATACACAGCAACAACAGCCTGGCACCTCCATTCATTTCTCAGCACAGGAGTTTCCTTCTTGGTTGTAACCATGGTGACCTGATTTTGTAGAG
The DNA here is from genome assembly GCA_027564835.1 of Typhlichthys subterraneus. NCBI lineage: Eukaryota > Metazoa > Chordata > Actinopteri > Percopsiformes > Amblyopsidae > Typhlichthys > Typhlichthys subterraneus. Next base: position 13,639 of record JAODUH010093956.1, on the reverse strand, counting down.
CCCAATCTAAGCATATTATTACATTTACAGAGAAATAGGCTAAGTTGAGAACAATGCATGTCCTTGGATGGGAGATTACAATGATCAGAAAAATACATCAATGATGTCTTCCCATACACATCCAATTCCTAAATGATTTAGCATACCATTGTAACTTGATACACTGTCTGAGGAGATAATAGCACAACCATGGGATGACTGTAGTTTCCTTAGGGGGTTATGGTGACTCAGAGTACATTGTGATGAGATGACCATGTATGCAGATGCTAATTTGCATGTGTTCAATTCTGATTTGCAGACAAAAAAGCAGTCTATTATAGTATATGCAGTCCGCGCTAAAAGGCAGGTTAGTCATTCTTGAGAACTCTTGCTAACTTCGAGCTCAAATAAAAACAATATCCAATATATATTGAACTTGGTGTGGAGGTTTTTTCTATGGGATCGGTGTTGGAGCGGGAACCTGTTGTGGGTTTCTTCGGTCTACCGGTTTCTTTGCCTGTATTTAACCGTGTGTTCCTGTATACGGACTGTGAGAGGCAGCAATGTGCATTGCTTGTGCCTAGTCTGCCTAGATTTACACAGAAGAAAAAAGTGGCTGGAAGGAAGCAGCCCGGTCAACTTGAGAGACGCACGGAGAAACGGATCAGAGAGAATATAACATCTTTGAACGGACGCTAAACACCAAACACACGATTCGCTTTATTCTTAATGGTGATCTGGCGAGATTATGCAGCCTACTTCTCTAAAGACCGCACTGTTGCTTTTCACCTGCCGGTAGCCTACTGACTAAATGCCCGGTATCGCCACTGAGGCAGTGGCAAACTGAACTGAATTTGGAAATAAATTATGCATTTATTTTGCGTTATAGTGCCCAGTGAAAATGGATGCAAAACGTTAATCTACCCCATGGCGTAGCAGTCTGACTAATAACTGCTTTGTTTGTGGAACATCAGCTGTTTTGTTTGTGGGACATCAGGTGTTGCTAAGGAAAATCATGTAATCTGATTAATTATTATTGACTAATCGGGTCGGAAATGTCTATTGTACAACCAAGTACACATTGTGATATAGTATACAGGCAGTGTATCTGTATCGTCACAGTTTATTAAAATGCATGGACCAGTAGCTTCCCATTACCTAATATCTTTGTCAAATGTTGCAATGCGTGGGTTTTAACTGTTATTATATAGTTCTATGGTTTTAACTCACATTCCATAGATCTACTTTGGGATTTAGGGATAAAGTTACTCTGCCTAGACTGCAAGTTGTACCAGGGGGGTGTTGGGGTCAGCTTTTTCTGAAATTCCTTTGTCTGGGAAAATCTTAAGGGCACGTGGTACCACTTTATAAGCACCATCTCATACATTTAATTTGACTGGTGATCTAGCTAATTTCTCCCTGATTAGTAGCACCCCATTTTGTAAAGAGCATTTCAGTGCTGAGCAAATACTTTGGATAAAGGTTTAAGAATACATTATAGACATCAGATGTATTATTAATGTGTCTGCCTCAGTTGTCCTGTGCCACATGAATCACCTTCAGTTTGCTGCTCCGTGGTTAATTAAATCTGCTGTAGTTAGGACTGGAGAGTTGCAACAAGAGCTGCAAGATTTAGTAAATCAACAACCCAAAAACCCACCCGCTTCTTCTCTCCTCCCTCGCTCTGGAGCCTGTTGCTCTGCCATTGTGGAGCCCATTTACGAGCCTGTTGTAGCTGTGCACGCGCATTCATGTGTTTGACAGGCAAAGTAGTTTTGCCTGACAATTCAGGGAAGAGGCCCAGTTGTTCAGAACCGGGTAGCTGGCAAAATATATATTGATTAAAGGCGGGGGATATAAACAAATATTCTCACAGAGCATTCACTCACTGATAGCTATCTATGACATCTCTTACAAATTGCACTATATTTATAGCTCTGAAATCCTATCCACAGCTTAACTTGGTGACCATATTGAATAGACAGAGTATGTCTTTGCAGATCGTGAATGAATGCAACAGGAGATGGCCATATTTGGCACATGGTCTAGCTAGGTCACAAACACAGATATGAAATGCTGTTCTTATGTTTGTTCAAAGTAAATATGACTTGATTGGCACATGTTCCTAAATATTCCTTAACTCAAACACGTGGGTTTATTTATTCAGTATTTCTGGGAAGGTTATCAGCGGGATTATTTTTATCGTTTATTCGAGTGTTCAAGTCACTGTTATTATTTCTCATACAAACTGTATTTGAAAATGCTGTTGTGGTGATTGTTCATTTTGTAGACAAAAAATGCACCACAGCAACCACAGCCCAACAACATAGCTACTGTGTTGATCAGCTGTTCTACCTTTTTAACTTGTCTGTTTTTGCCAATGACGTTGCTCAAGGATGCAAACTGCTTACTGGCAGGTCAGGCATGTCGGGATAATACCAAGGGCCGTCAGGCTCGACTATCCTAACCACCAACCTGTCACAATCCTAACCACTAACCTGTCACACCTTAGAATTTCATATCCAAGTCCTACCTGTGAAACAGTGGATCACTTCTATATTTGCTAAGCCCCCCTTCCCCCAGAGTACCAAAGAAATGAGAATCGATACCACTTGGAAAGTATAAAGATACACGTTTGTTTACAGTGCATGTACAACATGAATAAGGTCAGACCACGAGCAGCCCTGTGCTATTAAGAACACTGGTACCTCAGCAAAATGCAAACACTCACTTCCCATTCTCTATAATGGCCTGCGTGCTTCATTGAGCAGCAAAAACATCAATATTCAGCTCAGCTACAGATGCTAGCAAGAAAACCAGTGCCTACTCTGTCTGGTATGGATCAGTGGGTGAGGATCTTTCAGTGAATCATTCATTGAATCATGTGTCATGTATCGCTGAAAGTGAATGCAGACCGGTACATCCCCTTTAAGAACAACATATTAGTATGGGAGTCTCTCCCTTGGAGGATGCATAGGCATGAGGAGAAATGTTGCTTCGGAGCCAACTACCCTACGGCGACTCAGGCCATGTGAGGCCTTTTAGAAATACCCACAGTGTTTTTACTGTGAATGCCCCTTTGACAGATGCTGCCTAGCCACATGCAATATGCCAAGCCTGGCAGAGCAGGATGCTATCTTGGTCTCTCTGTCTCTTAGTAGGTTATGCTTTTCTTTCTGTCTTTAAATTAAGACAATACAAGGTTAAAGGTCCTCTATGTGATATTCTTAACATTAATAGCAGCAAACTATTTTATACATAGGCTTTATTATAGGGGTGTAACGGTTCACCAAATTTACAGTTTGAGCAGAGGTTCGGTTCATATTGTGGTTTTATTTTTATATTTTTTTCTTTGAGCCATATAATCTGGGACTTTTTTCTGGCCTTTATTACATTTGTTTTTTAGGCTAGTCTTTTTTTATTTTTTTTCTATACTTTTTGCAACTAGAAGTCACACTAAGCACCAGCTTCTCAGCCAAACAAGAACAATCAATTTTCTGCCCACACATGCGCGATATGCTGTAGCGCCAGCACTATGTAAACAGAAAATATGAGATCGGATTATGTTGCAACACCCTGCTAAAAGCAGAACAGAACAGCAAACAACTAAGTTGTTTAAATAGCCTACAACTAAATTGTTTAAATTTCATGTTTAAAATAAACCTTTTTAAAATCAACTTGAATACTAAGAACACTGTAGCTTTATTGCTAGAAGAGTACCGTACAAGTGTCATACAATGCAAGCAGATGAATTAATAGTTTGGAACCAAATTTACTGCGATGACCAGTGTTAATTTTGGCAGCAATTTTAGATTTAGTCTTATTCTTAGTCTTTAGATGAAAATACTTAACAGTTTTATTCACATAATCAAGCTATAACCCTTTATTCAGCCTGGTAGGACAATTTGACAAGTTATTTTGTCCCTTCAAAATCATTCATTCATTTGAACCTGGAAGGCATCTAAGGTAAGGAATACAGATTAGCGCTGTACGCTATTGTTTACTTTTAAAACCATTTTGCATATGGAATCGATCTGGTTTTCTGTCAATCTCTCCTACCTTGTCAGATTATCCTACCGTATTGTAGACCAAAAATTATAGTTATCTGTCACTGCAGTAATGTGACCGCGATCGTGACAAGACCATCTCTCCTGCCAAATTTTACATTGTGCTGCCCACTTATGTGTGCAGTTACGGTCGATCATACGGTCTCGCCAGCCGGCAGCCTGCACACGCAAATCATACACAGGCAGAGTTTTAACGTTTATGAAACGTAGTATGAAACTACGGTAAATAATATATGCAGGCAGTTTTTTAATTTAAATCATACCACTAACGTTTTTGTCTCGTCTCTTTTTGTCAACGAAAATACATCTTGAATTTAGTTATAATATTTATTCAGTGATCTATTTTCGTCTCGTTAACGTCTCGTTTTAGTGATGGAAAAAGGTTTGTTGACGAAAATAAGACGAAATTAACACTGGCGATGGCAAAAGAGACAGCGGCCAGATACAGAATTAAACATAGACACTTTTCATACCTTGGCGAACATTGTGGATATTGTATTGACACAACTCAGAAACTATGTACTGTAGGCTCATAAAATGAAAGGTAACTGCTGTGTCATGCCTAACCCACCCACGACTATAGCAGATTTACATGTGTGTGAACATGTGTGTGCATAATGCTGCGTGACTTGTCATTTCTCAGCAAGATCACTTAACCTACACATTGATGTTTTTAAATAAAGTGTGATATTATTCCCCATTATTTTGTTTGAGTATAGATACGAAGGCAATAGACTTGTTGGCATAATCTGACATCATAGTGATGGGGGTTATGGGTTGAATGAGGAAACATGCATTCTATAAATCGCTTGGTGTTGTGTTTTGATAACTAGGCCTATAGAAAGGCTCAGTGGTTCTAATGTAGTGTTGAACTATGTGTGAAATTAAAAATGCATTAATTACAGTAGCAAGTACAATAGTAGCAAGTAGTATATGAGAGCTCAACAGGCTGCACTTTCAGCAGGGTTTGTGTGTGTCTGTGTGTGTGTGTGTGTTTGTATGCCCAGACCGCAGTTCTGTCTTCCGGAACTTTGACACAAAACCTTGGACGTTTGTAACGTGGTTTCAGTCTCGGTTTCTGAACCGTTACACCCCTAATGTAATGATAGCCCCCCCAGGCGCGCAAACCGACCCCAAACCAAAAGATCCAAACTGACCTGAGCTTATTTGTCCTATCAAAGCATGGGCGTAGTGCGTGTTGTGTGTGTCCCACGAGTTGTTTTGGTTTGAGAGGCTGGTGCTCTTAGTGACATCTAATGGTAGAAAGTCACATAGCATCACTTTAAAAATAATCCTTGATAGCTAAGCATTTGGGACATGTTTTCATAGGAATTTGACATTTTCACATACACAGTACCATGAGTTCTAATAATAATAAAAGTTCTATTGTACTATGGCTTTTCTTAAAATGTCATTATATCATTCTTATACAATGTTTACTGCTCTGTCAAGGTCAGGAAACACTTCACGTAAACCCTTTAACCAGAAATGTTTGGCCTTAACTCACTCTTTCACCCTTTTTCCCTCTCTTCTGACAGCACTTCAACGATGGACGCAAGGCACAGCAGCACCTTGAGAGCTCATGGAAGCAACTGGAAGTGGTGCGTGTCCTTGCAAATATGCAGTAACAGTGTTGCCAAGAGTTTACTGTGAGCTAGTGAAGTCCACAGACATGATTGACATAATGGCTACTGAAGAAACAAGCGCAGACTTTATGGCTGTTATATATTCAAAGCTAAAAAGGCTAAATTGTAGATGAGAGGGTCTGTTTATTTGTTCCAGTAATGGGCTAGGCTGAGATTGTGCAGAACCCCACTTCTTATCTCTGCCTGGCCCCTTTTACCGGAGACAGAAAGAGTGTGTGTGAGAGAGATATACATAACTGCCTTGTCCTCTTTAACTCTGTGTGTACTAGTCAATGATGCCATTGTGTGTGTGGCCGTTAGGCAGAGTTCAGAGTGCGCAGTCGCCAAACAAACACTGATTGTTCAGTTAGAGGAATGGGAAGGGGGTGTATGAATGGCTGTTTTTCTGTACACAATTTGCCTCTATGAACATTTGTTTAATCTCCATGTTGCAGACTTTGACATACTGCTTTGCTGTGTCAGACTCATGAACGTCCCTCTCTGGCACACAATGCTGGCTCTGATATGACAAACTTACATACTGTCTGTAGTGACGTCCGGTCCTATGCCTGTTTAAAAGGTCAAGGCAAATAGACTATAAATGTGTTTTTATCCGTTTGTGATATCGTAATGTTTCAGCTGTTTATTTATGTTATGTATATTTCCAGTGTAAAAGAAGGTTTGAGAGAGATTGCAAAGAGGCAGACAGAGCGCAGCAGTACTTTGAGAGGATGGACGCCGACCTTAACGTGACGAAAGCTGACGTGGAAAAGGTATGTGTGTGCCCCCGCTGAACACGCCCCAATACACACTTGACTTGTCTCCCTCCTTGTTAGCTTCTCATCCTTGTTAGCATCTTATCCTAGCTAGCTTCCTCTCCCAGCTATCATCCTCTCCTTGTTAGCATTTTATCCTAACTAACATCCTCTTTATTAGCATCCTCGTTTAGCTAGCATCGTCTCTTAGCTAGTATCCTCATTATTAGCATATTAACATTGTTAACATTCTTTCCTAGCTATCATCCTTTCCTTGTTAGCATCATCTTCTAGCTATCATCCTATCCTAGCTATCTTCCTCTCTTTGTACCCTCTCCTTGTAGCCTCTCCTTGTTAGCAACCTCGTCTAGCTAGCATTGTCTCCTAGCTAGCATCCTCCTAGCTAGCATCCTCTCCTGACATATTATTCCCCGCCCCTCCACTTCTAACTGACCCCCCTTGTCTTTGATCCAAATGGAAGCAGGGGATCATTCACCATGGGCTTAATCACAGCGTGTGTGCGCGTGTGTGTGTATGTGTGTGTTAGCTTGGCATCGTATTACCCGCTGCTTAACAAGGCTGATAGGCGGGCTAAGTCCTTATTATCGCTGTGTAACAGCCACCAACCGCACTACGCTGCTGTGTGTGACTTGGCAACACTGTGTGTGTGTGTATGTGTGTGTGTGTATTACATATCTGTTTGGTCTTAGTACATCCAGGTTTCCTCTTTGAGGGCTGGTCAGCACGTCCAAATGTGTGTGTGTGATTTTCTTATTTCTCATCATGCACTTGCTGTGCATGTACATCTTAAGGGCCACAGGAAAACTCTCCTGGGGATGAGATGATGTCACTTCCTGCTGTCAGAACCAATTATGCGTAGCTTTAGACACCGGGGCCTTAAGCCCACACAGCTCCCACGCCCGCAAGGCATTGTTGGTCATCAGCGCGTGTTGTTTGTGCTTCATCAGCAGTCGGAGCTGAGCAGACCCAGAGTTGACACAGTTCAGAGCCAATTATTATGCAAATACAAGCCTGAATAAGGATCCTTTCTGCCTCCCAACCAGGGCCCACATGAAGGCAGAACCACAATGGGCTTGTTCCAGCACTGTACTGAGCACTGTCCGCCCCACATGGGAAAGCACATTAAAACCACAGTATTATTCTGACTACAGACATGGATTTGACTAAACCATACAAATGCAAAGAGTCACCCAGATGTAGTTCACATGTGAAGTTCAGGTTTTTTGAGACCTAACATAATGCTGTTTTAAACTAACGGCCACCCTAATGCATGTCCCCAAATACATGTTGTAACCACTCTTTCGTTACTGCATTCATGATCTTAATCATCGTTTATTGTTTGCGTCATAGACATGATATTTCCATTGTCATCTGCTATTTACCTACTCATACTTGGAACTGTTCTCATCTCAATACTCTGGTTGCCATAGAGGTAATTTCATATTGCATAACACAATATTATAACACAATATTATAAAACACAATGTTCATTGTTGGGTTATGTTTTCTTAACGGTACCTTATGTTATAAAATTCGCCTCTGTGTCAGTTAACTTCTGCTACTAGTATATGTTTTAACAGTTTTACTAGGTTAAACCAGGTTAAACTCAACGCCTCCATTCATCCTTTACATTAACCTGGGGTTTTATTCCAGACAATACGTTCTTTCCTAATAATGTGAATAATAGCCACCTGTTGTCACATGTTTATTATGCGTATAAGAGAATTATGTTACAAACATCATTTCACTTATTAAGTTGTTTAGGGTTTAGGTTGAAACAACATAATCATTCTGCTCATTCTAAGTTTTTCAGATGATTACTTAATACATGAAACTATTATTAATATTGCCTACTGTGTGGAAAAAATTGAGAAAAAACATCAATCAATTTCCTGCCTGAATCATATATTCAATGTATTGTCATTTATTAAATAATTGTGATTTTAGAATACAAAACATGCAAGCAAATTCAAAATCATATCCCCGCATGTTACATGCGTTGTTTGTTTCCGTTGTTAAGGAAGTCTTGGAGTAATAGGACCGGAAGAGGTGAAGCTGCCATCGCTCGGAGCAATAGTCACAGCTGAAGGTTTGAGTGTGAGGGAAGGATATAAAGAAGAATGGAACATTTACACTGAAAGAGATAGGACACTTTTACATAAACCCACGTGTGTGTGGGCACGTCAGTACATTTGTCTCTAATAGCTTGCAATACTACAATATGTCATTTACAAACTACACGTATATTCCACCTTAAAGTCACTGCCAAAATGATTTATGTATTGAGCTTGTGAGTTCATTGATAATGTACTTTGGGGATTTTAACCCCTACAGTCATATAAATGGTGAGTGACTGCACTTGTTGAGCTGAGCTCTTGTGGTTTGCTATGCAGCCTGTTTCAAACCTCAGACCGTTCCTTCTACTGCGCTGGCAAACAAATCCCTCAATTTGGGGTTTAAATTCACATCCCCGATATCTAAAAGGCATGTCATATTTTCATTAAGGCGCACCACATTTGTCGTTGACGCTTTCCTTCTGTTTTTCCTGCTTAGTATGAGATTTGCGAACACGCCGTTATAGCTGTCACACCGTTGACCCTGATACCTACTTCCTCATCTGAGCCATGTCACGCACACTGCTGCAGGAAGGGTTTCTATGGCAACCTCTTCTCTTCAGCTAACAATGCTTTTTGTTTTATGTGTGTGTGTGTGTGTGTGTATATTTGTAAATGTGTCCTCTGCCCTGCCTTGAAGCGATGTTCCCACAAGGTAGGTCGAATGGACAGTGAATATGTTATGTCTGTGGGAACACACTGTGTTGACGTACACACACACACACACATACCTGTGGAGTATGATATGTGCTGCAGAGGCTGGCTTGACGTCTACTAACCATTAGCTTTAGGACTTCTGCTTGACCGGACGTTAACATGCTGATGTTGGTGTTGGCTGAGTATGTCATGTGAGCAGATACAGTACCGTAGCTTTGATTGTCATTCACAACTCATTGTGATTGTCCTGCACATTCTTAGTCCCTGGACCCAGGTCAACAGCGGGATTCTATTTGTGTCTATGTCATTTGTCTTGCCCTGTACAACTCATATCTTAAAGAGTGAGTTCGGGATAGTTGTATGTCTATTGCTATCCAATTCTGTCAAACCTCCAGTATACAGTACTGTTAAATGTACAACATTTAGCAGATTTAGCATTTGTTAATATATACGAAAGAGCAAACACCAATCTTTATAAGTAGAGTCAGAGGTAGTTTAGTTACCACTACCAGGTGCCTGAAAATGAACTGCAAAGAGCAGGCAATAGCTTAATAAAGCAGAAGAGTATGTGGGCTTTTGTTTTGATGTTGAAAGGGATCAATTTATTACAATTATTAAAACGATGTGTGCTAAATGAAGTTTGGCCCAGTTCCCACTTCTTTTATAACTTGTGAAGACCCTTCTGAACAAGAATATTAATTGTAGTATTCTGAGAGTAATTTTAACTGTCATGTAGAGATACCAGGGACAGTCAGAACAGGTTTCTGCTGCAGGTTTCCTAGAAGTGCCAACAGGATGTGATGTGCCAGCGGAAACAGTCGTTTCTCTATGGGTTTGACAGCAGATTTGTTGCTGCGGTGATGCTCTCATAACACTCATCAGTGCACCTGCATTGACGCAATCACCCGCTTGCATGCTTAGTTAATGACACCACACACACACGCGCGCGCACGCTCACACACACATTGTGAATCTGAACTGCACCCATTATTAAAAAAAGCAAATACTTGGCTGCAATTTGTTGCCTATATGCACATTGTATATATCTTATGATGTATTTGCTATATAAAGATGTATTGATATGTGCACAAGTGCATTATTTAAAAATTTATAGCAGCGTGTATGTCTCTCTCTCTCTCTCTCTCTCTCTCTCTATCTCTCTCTCTGTCTTTCTCTGCAAATCATAATTTAATGTGTCTACCTTGTTGGATATGTCTGTTTTACAGATAGGAGTTGTTGTCGCTGTGTACTCCTAGTTATGTTTTATACTGCCCCCAGAGCCACAAAGGTCTGCCTCAGCTCAAGGTAGATTGCTAAGGTAAAACCACTGTGTAAGGCTAAGGGGAGAGGTAGAGATCAGTGCAAGCCCACGGGATAGCCTCTGAAGATGCACTCCCAGGGTTTCAAACCAGAACAATGTGCTTTTAATCACAAAGGGAATGCTGGCCATACTGTGCATCGATAAGGTGTTCAGGCACCAGGGAACACAGGGGTTGTCGCGGCCGTAGGCTATGTCAAGTGAATACTAAGGATAATGGAGGGCTCACGATGTGACATGACGCTTTAGTACAAACCCTATGATGCTAGAATTTCCACTGTGGGTGGACTAGCTTTAGGTCTGCCAGAGGTTATTGTGTACTGTTTAAGAGCAGAATGGCCATGAGTAATACACACACACACACATGCCATCTGGCTAAGATAATCTCCTCTCCATCTGCTTGCCATAGATCTATAATAGGCTAGTTGTGACGTGTCTCTGCTGTGTCTCTTATATAACAATCAACATTAGTGACAGCACAGTCATTCTCCATCATTCCTATTTCTGGATGACCAGCTGTAATGTGCTTGTCCCTGTATATATGTATTTATACTGTCTGGGGCGTTCACATGTTTTATGCTACTGGTGCAGATTCTGTCCCACTTGTGATTTTGTGTGCGAGTGTGTGTGTGTGTGTGTGCGTGCGTGCTAGCCCGTGTGCATGGCATGCGCGAGTGTGTTTGCGTATATTAGTTTGCCCACGCGTATGTTTTCAGAGCAGCATGTACAAATATGAATAAAAAATACATTAGCTTTGGTTATTTATTAATGAAGTTATCATTGCCTTACATTGTCATAGTTGTTAAGCTTTTAGCACGGAACAAGGCCATGTCGAATGTCAGGTCACAGTGCATGTGTGGTGGCCAAGGGGGAATGCATGGTGATGTGTGGCTCTATGCCTCTGTACACAGGCAAGGCAGCAGGCTCAGGTCAGACACCAGATGGCAGCGGACAGCAAGAGTGAATACTCGTCCTACCTGCAGAAGTTCAACCAGGAGCAGAACGAACATTACTACACTGTCATCCCCAACATATTCCAGGTACTGTACTGTGGATAATGCCCTGTCACACAGCATTTGGACACTATTTAACGTTCAGAAGGAGCAATGCAATGTCGCTGTTTTATTTATTTATTGACATACAAGCTAATACAATAATGTCTTAGCCTACTGCCCATTCATGACAGCCTAGTGAAGGTATGTAGGAACTACACTAACAATATTACGTACTGTAACTACAGATGTGTTTCACAATGATGTACGCTTCAGATTGTCAGAGGACATTGTGTTTGTGACACCGCAGAGAGGATGGGCTCGTGTGATTGGGTCCTGGCTGGGCAGAGCTTTGCACACATTGTGTACCTGACCCCGTTAAACACATGACATTGTCATATTTAATAGACTGGTTTAAAGGACTCATTCAAATGTGACTTTTGTCCGTTCATTTGCAAATGTAGACCTCCAGTATAACGTGAGTATTGCTATTTAAGTCAATCCTCACACACCACACACGTAATGAATGGCTCTCAAGCTCACACTCAACCTGTGACTTTGTGTGGGAGCAGAAAATCCAGGAGATGGAGGAGAGGAGGATTGACAGGGTAGGAGCGTGCTTAAAGACGTTTGCTGAGGTGGACCGCCAAGTGCTGCCCATCGTGGGGAAATGTTTAGATGGCATGACCAAGGCTGCCGAGTCCATCGAGGCGAAGAGCGTGAGTACTCACATTGCTGCTTTGCTGTTGGGTGCTACTATGGTTACACACAGCAACTGTTGGGAAGAGCTGGCTTTATACGCTCTAGCTCTTTAACACTAGAACTGCCAAGAATCTCTGTATACCTAAAACAGCCAACGGGTCAAATGTACCCATACCTGGATGCGCTTCAGCCAGTAACACTTGCTGACTGTAACATCAGACAGACATAAAAGCTGTTTCTTCAAATGTTATGCATTTTGTGGTGTGTGACCAGCTGACCCTGTGAGAATCTACTGCTATGAATGATGTAAATGGGGGCCCCCTCTCAGCCCCTCCCTCCCCTCACTCAGCTCCATGACAACATTTGAGCTTTTTTCAAAGTTGTGCAATGGGTGGGGTGAAGTCACACTATAAGTCTACCTATTAACTTTGACTCAGGAGTCTCGGCCTTTTCAGTTCACTGGCATTAAGATCTGCAAACAAAACTCCAGACTCATGTCGTTAACATTTGGTCAATGAGTTATATACAGTAGTTGGTCGTCATGCGTGTCTATCACAATAGCTCTAACACAGTTTGCCAACGCTGTGTTAGCCAACGCTGTGTCCCAGTCAAGTACAGACTGACTGCGACGATACCGGTGACTCACTGCTTCTCTCACTTACACTGATTCACTGTGGAGTCACCTCCATTCTAGAGCATAACTCATGGTACCAACAGAAGCAGTCTCTCTGTAGACACTTAGTGGGAGCAGAGAGAATGCTTAGTGGAAAGGATGAAAGAGTGAACGTGAGGAGTGGCTGTGTCAGCTGGCGGGGTGAAGGGGTGAATCACACATGGACGAATACATGTTCAAGCTGTGCCAACGGACCCCACCTCCTCACTCCTCCAGCATTCTCAGTGTTGCTAAGTGCCTTTTCTCTGCTCCTGCTACAATATGCTACCTGTTCTGGGTCTGTTGTAGCACACATGGTTTAGGCTAAATGTGTAAAGAACACACTGTGAGAATAAGGACAGACTTTGTATGACCTTCTTTGCTAATCCAGTGTGCATTTATCATCTGCTCTACCCTGCCTTGTTTATATGAATTCCAGAATAGGTGACATACACTATCTTAACACTTGTAAGCGCAAATGAGCAGTGTGATGCATTCCTCATGTTGACTGCCTGCCAAATATGCTGTCCTCTGGGATTACGTGTGTGTCTGTTTCAAGACTAGCTCCACGGAGATGATTTGAGTCTGTCTCCTAGCTGCAGTTAACAAAAGTGAGGAATAAAGTATCTCTATCTCTTTCTCTTTCTCTCTCTCTGTCTCTATCTCTTTCTTTCTTTATATATATATATATATATAATAAATACATTAAAAACATTTTTTTTATATATATTCTACAGTATATAGTGTATATATAAAT
>JAODUH010093955.1:5000-14094 GCA_027564835.1 Typhlichthys subterraneus | reverse complement strand
TTTACGTTCTGCTTTCCTACAATCTCTTTTCAGGGCACTTACCATAGTGGTATTTCTCCATGGTGTTTTCTGTTTGCACATGGTTGCATATATGCTATATCTACTGTATAATATAGTACACTGTGGATCCTGTGAGTGATGGACAGAGTTGACACACACGCACGCGCACACACACACACACAGAATTGTATGAGTCTGTCAGCGATTCATTCTGGCCTGTGTGTGTGTCTGTGTGTGTGGGGGGTGTCTATTGTGGTCATGTGCCTGTTAATATCAGTATATTAATATAACATCTTTAACAACATTAAGACCCTGCATCTAATTATATTGATGTTCTTATTGTCAACACCCTTTATATCGCTATGACTATTTATTCGTTGTGATTGGTTACACCAGTTTCATTGCTTAGCAAAGTAGGTAGGCTACAAACCGTGAAGAGAATAAAACAAATGCCGTATTTTATGCAGTTGTTGGGGAAAAACACCTTAACAAACAATCCAATACACATTGGGCTTTAGGAACACGTATCAGCTGTCTCTGCTCTGTGTGTGTGTGTGTGAGAGACGAGCACAGCGCTTTACTTGTTTTACGTCAGCAACAATATTATCGTGGTCATAAAAATAATCGAGGTTATGTCCATATATCGCACAATAAGTCGACATAGTAATTATTGTGACAGGCCTAATACCATTAATAATACACATTACAAATTAAGATTACACATTAACATTTTCTAATGTGTAAAACTGTGTATAACAGTGTAGTGTGTGTGTGTGTGTGTGTGTGTGCACCAGCTCCTGGGCTACCAGGAGAGACCTGTCACTCTGCAGGTATTCATGGGGACCGCAGACGAGCGCGTCCTGAGGCCACACCCCTTCTACCAGCTGCATCGTGTCACCAGGAAGGGCGTGGCCACCTCTTGTCAGGAGACACTGCTGGGGAAGACCAAGGTGCTGCAGATGTGTCTGTGTCCCCAGGACAAGATGGCTGCCAGGTACAGCTGCCTGTCTGTCTGACTGCCTGCATGTATGTCTGTCTGTCTGTCTGCTTCTTTGTCTGTCTGTCTGCCTGGGTATCTCTCTCTTAGGTCTGTCTGTCTGTCTGTCTGTAGAAAGACAATCACACAGTATATACACAGTATTGACCGTCTCTACTGTGTCTATTGTGTGTCTAGTATGTCTCTACTGTGGCTCTATTTGGGCTCTACTGTGTATCTAATATATCCAGTGTGTGTCTATTGTTTCTAATGGGTTTGTACTGTAAACTGTGTCTACTGTCTCTATTGTGGTTAGAATGTGTCTACTGTGTGTATGATGTCTATTGTGTGTGTATAATGTGTCTACTGAGTCTCTATTGTGTGTCAATTGTGTTTGTGTAATGTCTCTGTTGTGTGTCTATTGTGTTTGTGTAATGTCTACTGTTTCTCTATTGTGTGTATAATGTGTGTATTGTGTGTCTATTGTGTTTGTGTAATGTCTACTGTGTGTCTACTGTGTGTATAATGTGTCTACTGTGTGCAGTATTGACTGTGCAGGCATTCTGAAGCTGAGAAACAGTGACATTGAGCTCCAGCAGGGGGAGACAGACATGGGCCGTAAGAACACCAGGGTAAGGATGGTGTTCCGGGCCCTGGTGTCCCAGCAGGAGGGCCTGGTGCTCTGCCTGCAGACGGCCTCGACGCCTGTGGAATGCTGTAAGAAACACACACACACACACACACACACACACACACACACACACACACACACACACACACACAGAACAGACAGCGACAAGTAATATGTGTTAAGGCCAATGGTTATTGTATTGTTTAGGTAAAGGTGTTTTTCACAACAACTACATAATTCCAGCCAACCTCATTTAGCAAAATGAATGCGAAAATATCGAATTTGTTTTATTCGCTTCGAGGTTTGTAGCCTACTTAGCTAAGCAATTAAACTGTTTTAACCAAATAATAACAATAACAACAAATAATTAATGTCACACGACAATAGCGGAACAGAGGTGCATTTAGAATTGCTTTGAGATTGCCACAAACGGTTTGAGGAGGTAGTTATATATATATATATATATACACACACACACACACCATATTTTCCGGCGTATAAGACGATCCCCAACTCTTCTCGTCATCAGGACCGCGTTAAGTCACTTCTTTCCACGAATCCTGGTGAGTGGATTTTCTTCTACTGTACTTGTACAGCGCCTTGCTGCTTTCATGCGGTCGCCCATACGGTGGGGGGGAGCTCCGTCCTATACGCCGGAATATACGGTATATATATGATGCTGGTTATGTCTGTAGGTTGCCCACTAGAGGACTTATCAAATTGTGTGTGTGTGTGCGCACAGCTCAGCGCTGGTGTCAGGACGCTCCTCATGTGGAAACGTACACGCCCACCTGCTGCTCTGTGACTGGAGGACAGGAGATGTCAATCAGCGGCTCCAACTTCTCCAGACACTCCACTGTAGTGTTTGAAGACACAGCAGCAGGTGATTAGTATTATTGTTATTATTAGTATTATTAGTAATATTATTGTTAGTAATATTGTTGTTATTATTATGTGATTCATACATGGTGGATTCTTATTTTGTGATTCGTACATGATGGATTATTATCTAATTATACTCTAAAAAATATTGTCTAAATGCAAAAGAATACACCCTGAAATATAAAGTTGAACATTTGTATAATTTTTGGTACTGAAAAGACAAATAAAAAATATAGAAATGGATAAAAGCATACCCCATGAACCTCATGTCTTATAAATAAGAGCTTATACGCATACATAAATATTTATGTATTTCAATTAATTGTGAGGTTTTTATTTGAATTTTATTCAGAAAAGTACATCATAATAATATAATAATAACAACAATAACAATAACAACAATACTAATACTAATAATAATAATGTTATATTGTTATTGTTGCAGACGGAACCCCTCTGTGGCAGGTGGAGGTGAAAGTTGAAGCGGAGAAAACGAATGGGGTAAAACAATAAATCAATGTGTTGCTATAAAGCTTTGTTAAGCATATTAACTCTATTAATGTCTTTTATTCATGTTTATTAAGGCTCTAAAGCTTTGTTAAGCATAATAACTCCATTAATGTGTATTGAGTCTATAAAGCTTTAAGCATAAGATCTATTAATGTTTATTGAGGCTATAAAGCTTTGTTAAGCATAAGAACTCTATTAATGTTTATTAAGGTTCTAAAGCTTTGTTAAGCATAAGAACTCTTAATGTTTATTGAGGCTATAAAGCTTTGTTAAGCATAAGAACTCTATTAATGTTTATTAAGGTTCTAAAGCTTTGTTAAGCATAATAACTATATGAATGTTTATGTAGGCTATAAAGCTTTAAGCATAAGAAATCTTAATGTTTATTGAGGCTCTAAAGCTTTGTTAAGCATAAGAACTATATTAATGTTTATTGAGGCTATAAAGCTTTGTTAAGCATAATAACTTTTTTAATGTTTATTAAGGTTCTAAAGCTTTGTTAAGCATAAGAACTCTATTAATGTTTATTAAGGCTCTAAAGCTTTGTTATACGTTAAGAACTCTATTAATGTTTATTGAGTCTATAAAGCTTTTTTAAGTGTAATAACTCTTAATGTTTATTGAGGCTATAAAGCTTTTTTAAGCATAAGAACACTATTAATGTTTATTAAGGCTCTAAAGCTTTGTTAAGCATAAAAACTATTAATGTTTATTGAGGCTCTAAAGCTGTTAAGCATAATAACTATTAATGTTTATTGAGGCTATAAAGCGTTAAGCATAAGAACTCTATTAATGTTTATTAAGGCTCTACAGCTTTGTTATAAGTTAAGAACTCTATTAATGTTTATTAAGGCTATAAAGCTTTTTTAAGCGTAAGAACTCTGTTTATTGAGGCTACAAAGCTTTAAGCATAAGAACTCTATTAATGTTTATTAAGGCTCTAAAGCTTTGTTAAGCATAAGAACTCTATTAATGTTTAAGGTTCTAAAGCTTTAAGCATAAGAACTCTATTAATGTTTATTGAGGCTATAAAGCTTTAAGCATAAGAACTATATTAATGTTTATTAAGGTTCTAAAGCTTTGTTAAGCATAAGAACTCTATTAATGTTTATTAAGGCACTAAAGCTTTGTTATAAGTTAAGAACTCTATTAATGTTTATTGAGGCTATAAAGCTTTTTTAAGCGTAAGAACTCTATTAATGTTTATTACTAATTCATGTCTTCTTTCTGCTGCAGACCAGGACTGTTGTTGTAGTTCCTTCTTTCGGCAGGCAGGAGGCATCCTGCCCTGTGCAGGTGCAGTTCCACGTGGCCAATGGCAAGAGGAGGCGAAGCCAGAGCCACACCTTCACCTACCTGAGTGCGTGGCCACGCCCCTTCCTGTCCGCCATGCAGCTCAAGCAGGAGAGCAGCCAGCTGGACTACATATCCCATGAGCCTCAGGGTGCCTGCGCGCTGCCGGGCCTGTCCCCCGGAGCCTCGCTGCGTTGTGGGACATACGTGGGCGCGTCCAGCCAGCACAGCCGGCCGGCCATGCTGCCATCCAATCACGTGAGGCCCAATATGGCCGCCGGCCCTGCCAGCATGTTCTCCTGCAGGGGGGAGGGGCAGGGGGTGGAGCAGAAGGGCTCCTCAGAGCTGCAGGAGCTCTCATTGGATGATGGTAAAATATATACACATTATACACACACATTAATATACTGTATACATATGTATTAACAGGAGCGCTCATTGGATGATGATAATATATATACACATTATTACACACACATTAATATACTGTATACATATATATTAACAGGAGCTCTCATTGGATGATGGTAAAATATATACACATTATTATACACGCACATTAATATACTGTATACATATATATTAACAGGAGCGCTCATTGGATGATGATAATATATATATACACATTATTACACGCACATTAATATACTGTATACATATATATTAACAGGAGCGCTCATTGGATGATGATAATATATATATACACATTATTACACACACATTAATATACTGTATACATATATATTAACAGGAGCTCTCATTGGATGATGATAATATATACACATTATTACACACACACATTAATATACTGTATACATATATATTAACAGGAGCTCTCATTGTATGATGATAATATGTACACATTATTACACACACATTATATATACTATGTATATATACACACATTGAAGTTACCGTTCGGTTCATATTGCGGTGTAGACATCACAGTTCGGTATGTATTCGGTACAGTGGTGTGTACCCTATAAGCTTATAGTCTATATAAGCCGCACATTTTAGACTTTTTTTTTTTTTTTTACAGAAAGTACCATTGAAATATAATGTAGAAGTAGAAATATACTACATTTTATTAGCTCAGCCACGCTCCCTTTCCCAATCATGTCATTTATCCAACTGTGCTCACATTCCTTTTTGTCATATAATAATACATTCATGATTCTACATAACTGGATAAAACTTAAATACATGTTTGAACAAGCTGCACAATGAAGTTGTAACGGGGAGCAATGTAGCGTTTATTAAGAGTAACTTGCATACATGGTGTGGGGCAGGTTATATGCGTGCGTGCATGGCAGTGTCCAAAGGCAGAGAAAAAACATTAGTTTGGTGTGCATTGTGCAACGGGGTTTACTCTGGAATAACGCAGAAACATCGTGCCTTTCTGATCCAACACACGCCCAACATTTTCCCACACTGCTGTTTGAAAAGAAACTGGGAAGTTCTACAATCTGAGCCAAGGCTTGCATTTTAAAGGCTCTGTGTGGAACTCTCGCTTGTGAAGTCTGGTTCCGCTGTTTCAATACGAATACACATACCGTTTTATATATATATATATATATTATATATAAATAAATAACAGGAGCTCTTGCTGAATGCATATTTGGAACTTGTTGGTGTTTTATATATAGGCCTAGCCTATTTGTGAGTAGGATATTTGTCATTATTTAGTGCCAGTACCAAATGTCGCCTTCATTACCATATTATTTCTGAAATACGTCCACAACGATTGTGGACGAATCAGTGAGTTGGAGCAGGGTTAGTGGCTGTGTGCTGAAAGACAGCTGTTTTTAGCTTCCTCCTTGCTCTGTAACATTCAGTCTCCTGCTCTTCCACCATCCTAAATGCATGTCTGTGCATAATTCTGTTGTGTAACGTGTGTGTGTGTGTTGCAGTGGATGAGATCATAGGCCGTGACATCAGAGGACAAAGGTCGTGACCCCACCCTCCCACAGGTCTGGCCTGTCTCCATAGCAACATAGACAAAACCATCAGGAAATGTTCGGAATCAAAAAAAGATGATTTGCTCAAAGTTCATTAGACTGAAATTGAAAGAATAAAGAAGAAAGAAACTTCAAAGTTTGAATGTCAGTTGTCCAATAGAGCTCAGAACATATTATGTAATATGAAGCATCATGTTCTGTTGACATCATTTGTATTCTGGCTATTTCTGTGCCTGTAATCGTAGACCAGAAACACAGAGAAGGAAGCAACCAGTGCTTTGCAGTTATAACACGGCATCAGGAAATCTAATCTCTCAGGAGACATCGTGTACAAAATCATTCACAATATAACGTGCCATTTCCCCATATTGTCCATTTCAGAATGTTTGTAAAGTTGGGTGTGGCTAAATGTAGAAAAAGATGAATTGACAGATACTGAATTAGTGCCGCTGTTGCAGCTAGTTGAGGTTCAATGATACATTTTAAACAACTGTATTTATCGGCTACAATTGTTTTTTTGTTTTTTTTACAGTGACAATAAAATAAAAGGGGTTTAATATGACATAGTTTATAACACTTTTTTAATGTATGGTTTTTAAAAAGGTTTAGTGAACTGATTGTATTCCAGGTTGTTCTGAATTAAAGAAATATAATAAAATGACGTGCTTTTGTTTATTCTGCTGATGTAACACCTTTTATTATGAAGGTGTGCTGTCGACATAGGCTGTCAATGACATCTACCTGTTCCCTGTACCTTAACAGTGACACCTCTTCCACTCTTTCCTGTAGAACATATTATTCTCATTAACCCAGCCCCCCCCAATGCCATTCCAAGTGTCAGGCATGTGACTTCCATGTATTGGTAGTGTTACAATACAACTGCTTGTTCTTCCCCGTGCCACGTACAAGGTCACAGCCGCACATTGCATGTTGGATTTTGCTTTGAAATTAACACATGGATTGAAGAGTCATGTTTTTCCCCTATTAATTTCCTTCCCCTCATTCATGAGAATTATGTGTTATGGCATCAAAGGACATCATTTAGTATACAGTATTATCCCCGTATGTATGCATTTGTAACATGTTTCTCAAACTAAATGCATTTCAGGTTGCCATTTTAAATAAAACATTAATTTATACTTATTCTGATGTAGCATCTTTATTGTGCAATCATGAAAGGATTCTGTGGTAGTTTAGACAAATGTTTTTTTTTGTTGTCAGGAAACCCCTGACAACCTTAGTCCTGCAAAGCATTCTGGGAGTCGTAGTTCAGATGAACAGCTCCTGGTCTGGGTCACCCTGCACCAGAACCACTTCCTCCCTGGGTACCGCCCCCCCGGCGGCCCAGCAGCTCCCCCTGCAGGTGAACACCAGCACCGTCCCGAACTCCACGGCCGGCTCTGGGTCCGAGGCCGTGCGCCGCAAGGCGTTCACCAGCGCCGGCATCAGCTGCAACTCGAAGGTGCGCTGCTCCCCGCAGGAGGGGCAGGGCGGGGCGGGCCCCAGCGCCCCCTGGTGGAGCAGCAGCGGCGGGCCCCCGCGGTGGTAGCGCAGCACCTGTGCCGGGCAGCGCTCAATGCGCTTCATAAAGCGCCGAAAGATCTCGTCGCCGTGGCGCACTGCCGCCTTCTCGTACTCCTCCGGGCCAGCGGGGGCGCCGTCCGCACCCCCCACCACCCCCTCGCGCTCCTCGTACTCCCGCAACAGCCGCTGGGCGTGGCCCAGGTCCTCGTCTGCGGCCAGCTCCTCCTCCTCCTCTACGCTGATGTAGAACGCCTGCAGCAGGTCTGCTGCCATCTGCTGGCTGTCTGGCTGCACAACACAAGGTTTTACTGGGTCATGTGGCGCGTCCAGGCGCCCCCTACAGCCCACGGGGGCGCAGTGACATCATTTGAGGTCAATCAACAACCCAAAAACCCAAACCTCCCAATGGTCATCGCCCATGGAGACAGAGCACAACCACAAGGGATGGCACCGATACGATACGGAGATCGGACCGATACTGACTTAAACAGCTGGATCAGTATCGGTGAAAATTGGACAGTTGTAACCGATCCATGGGGCTAATCCAATTAAATTAATTCACACGCGTAGGTCTACTGTCAAGCATCAGCCATGCCTAACCTACCCAGGCCACACTATCAGCAGCAGGTTTATAACATGCATCCAAGTCCTAAAATAGAGATTGGCTGCATTTACTTTGCAACTTAACTTAACTTAAAACTTAATTTAACACCGGAATCGGATTGGTACTCGGTATCGGCCGATACCCAAAGTGCCGGTATCTGTATCGGTATCGGGACTGAAAAAACTGTATCGTGCCATCCCTAACAACCACGCACACCCATGGCGTCCACCGGAAGAGAAACATTTTACAGCGCTCCATTTCAACTGATTTTGCTTTGTGTTAAGCTAAGCTAACGTCATTTCTGAATTCTTTTAAAAAATAAAATAAACTGAAACCTTCCAAAAAGCGGTTGTGTGACTACTAAACTAAAGCTAAAGTTAGGGTTAGGTTTTGCCACAAGGCAAAGAACCCAGAACTACATTTTCATAACCTGTCTCTGTCATGTGATTGACAGGAACGTTGTTCCAATGGACCAATCCAGTAAAAGAGCCTCCGATTGGTCAGAAATCCTTCCGATTTCGTGACTGCAAACGCAGACTTGTGAAACCTATCTCCAGAGACGTTACGTTGTCGTGTGAACAGGCGGAGCAGATACACACATACATATATATGTATGTGTGTATACATTGGTCATGGTCCAACTCCACCAGTCCCTCATGTTTATTTTAAGCCCAGGTACAGGCCAACTTCTACGGTTAGGGTTAGCGATATGGCTT
>JAODUH010093954.1:0-14095 GCA_027564835.1 Typhlichthys subterraneus | reverse complement strand
GGTCAGCACCGGGGTTTGAACCCACAACCTTACGGCTGTAAGTCCAGCAACCAGCCCACTAGACCATCCTGCCATGACGGTATTTTCCTCGGTTGACAATTATGGTCTCACTTAGCCTGAAAGCTTTTTGAAAAAAGAAAAAAAAATCTCATATTTGAATAGTGTACCGTACTACTGACATATTAATGTGCTAATGTCCTTTGCTGTGAAGTATTGCACTGATCATGCATGTGTCTGAAGAGGTGTCAAGAGTCAAGATAAACATAAAAAGAGTAACGTTAATGTACTGTACTGCTTTTGTCTTTTTGAATTCCAACTGGATATAGGCCGTTACAGACACCCGATGGACCTCAAATGATTAAAGAGACTAGATCTGTTCAAATGAACTTCAAATTCGACAGCCTTCCTCTTTTAATGCAAAAATGATGACAAGATCTTTCCACACCGTCAGATGGTTCTTAAAACTCAGATCATGAACAGCAACGATTTCAGCCCATTTTCAAAAAGAGTTGAAAGTCAAAAATTGGAAATGAATGTCGTGACAGATATTCATCTACAGCTAGTTTCTACTGTTATGTTGGCCGCTCTAAGCACACTGCAGTTTCTTTACAAAACGGGATGTTCTTTGGCATGAGGATGCTTTGTTCTCAGAACATTTGAACAACTTAATGCTCTATGGGCCAGATTTGTGCAATTTTCTATTTTCTACAATGCTACACTAAGACCCCCCCCCACCACCCAAGTGCAATTGGCAAATACAGTGTCACAGTTCATCTCATTCTCCCAGCAAACAGAATGCTATAGCGTGTAAGAGGCTTTCATTA
Organism: Typhlichthys subterraneus; assembly: GCA_027564835.1. NCBI lineage: Eukaryota > Metazoa > Chordata > Actinopteri > Percopsiformes > Amblyopsidae > Typhlichthys > Typhlichthys subterraneus. The sequence continues at coordinate 13,271 of JAODUH010093954.1, read as the reverse complement.
GTACACAAACGGTCGATCCATTTGAAGACAAATGGAAGAAATGAGACTGCTGCAAACAATGTGCATGCATCAAAATGAATGTACTGACAGTCTCCCAGGCAGCAGGGTGCCTAGGCTATAAATAAAGCTGCATCCCATCACTTTGGGGTAAGATAACCCCTTCTGCAGAGCACAGCCCCTGGTGAGGAAAACAAAGCTGTGCATTTCCTACAAACGACACAAAGATTCAACTGTATATTTTGAACTTCTGCACAAAGTATGTAACTCACTGTGGGTTATTATACACCCTTTATATTATGCATCAAGATTCTGTTTAACAAAATAGATTATTTTGTGTTCAAACCCCATTATCTTTGTCATTCAAGGAATGTAAGGATATTCATTTAAATATATGCTTTCATTCAAGATCACCACAGTACAATATTGACTATTAACTAATGACCAAAATAAAATAGTTTTTGATCATACCAGAAAAGGTTCTTTAAAATAACATGGTGTTAATTCAGCACCATGAGTTTGATGAACTAAGATAATCAGGTTGAGAGAATTTTTGCAGACACAATACACTAATTGTTTGGTTAGGTCACGTGGTCCATACCTCCGAAAGCTGGTCTCATTGTGAAATCATGGTCATCTATGCGCAGCAGGTGTTCGGTCTTCACCTTGCGTGTCTTTGTTCCATCCATCACTTTTTTGGCGAGAGGGCTATAGCAACAAGCAAGCAAACAGATTGGGATCAATTTATCAGTAGCCTATGTCAGTTGCAAGACTGTTTGGAATAATACAAGGTAATAATAAGGTCTTCTTGTATGGGTTTTGTATGCTGGACACGGTGATTTAAACACAAATAATTAAAGAGCAAAAATAGAGGTAGCGTTAATGAGATTCTAAAGATAAGTTTTAACCTGCATATGCTCCCATCAACACGTCAATTTAAGTTAATTGTATTTAGGCTATATAGCCCGTATCACATTAATGTCTCATAGGGCTTTACAGATGTCACGAATGCCTGAAATAACACTGTTTGCAAATGAGTAAGATGGTCGCTAGTCAAATAGATCATTCATCAAAATTACACATTTTTATTCAAATGCCATGTAGAAAATAGAACAAGCCGTCTTCAATACTTACGAGCCTTGTTTGCGAGAATCCACGGGCGCAGACCACCGCCTTTTTCTACTTTTGTGTTTTCGGCACTCCCCGATGAGAATCAAACAAAAAAATACAAGCAGAAATTTTGTATAATGTGGCATTATGGACGCGCACTTAAACGTCCAATGAGCGGAGCATTAATACTTTTAATCCATGTTCGCATCAATGTGTGCATACTATAGTATCTTCTTGTCAGACGCATAAGTTCACATATAAGCCTCCTGCTGAACAAGACTGGCGTTCGCTCACAGAAAACAGCTGATAACTCTGTTAAATGCTGCGCTCTGATTGGTCCTATCGGGTCCATGAGCTTTTAACATGAGATGCGCGTAGCAGGACCATCATTGAACTCCACGGGCATCCTTTAAGTGTCAAGGATTGTAAGCAAGTCCATGGCGCATTTCCGTTCATCTATATGCAAACAATGTTACATTATCTCTTTTTTTTAGCTATCGTTGAGGTCAGATATGCGAAGGGTAAACGGTGTTTGAGCATTGAGCAAATTTAAGGCATGACAACAGAGATTCCCAAACAAATATTAATTTTAAAGGGAGGTGGATTTGCCAATATGTGTGATAGTGATAGTCAAGTGCACATCTGCTTAAGTAAATGTTCTAATGAAATGTTTTCATTTATAGTAAGATGGCTATAGCCTACCGCCCTGCAAAGCCTAACTATGAAAGCAGTCAAACTGCATGAAAAATGGCTTAAGTTTTTTTTACTGGCAAGTTTTGTAGTTGCTGCCATTTCTATTTTTGTTTTTTCTCAAAAACAAAATCGAACTTTGAAACGTTGCCACAAGATAAAGCAGATATCAAGAAGTTAATTTAGTAATAACAATTTTGACCAGATTTACTGCGGTTAGCCTTTGGATCGCATGTTTACAGTAGCCTACATATGTTAAACCATGAGGATATAAAATACTTGCATGCAGCATTGTTTGATATACACACAAATTTCAAACTCCAAAATTCAAATGGGGCTATGAAAATAATCTTAAAACCCAATATTTTACCATGTGTAGAAGTTAATACAACACATGCATGCACACAAAACAATTCCATTAGCAGAGCATCTTAAAATAATTTAGGTATCAAATAAATCAGGAATAATCGTTTTTTTTCTTTACATTGATATCAAATTTATTTTTGTTTATATCCCATTATACAGGCTTTGGGAAAAACACATGACAACGCTGAATTAGATCTCCCTAAAATGAGTTTGCTTGTCCTATACCTTGAAGTTACGCTTTCCATACCAAGGTATTTCTGAAAACTATTACTGTTTGGTTTGGATCAGGCAAATCATTTGGAATCATTCTCTGAACTGTTGCTGCATATATTGCTCATAGCTGTACAATAAAATATGTTAACCCTTATTCAGCAGACTAGTCACAAGATTATTTAGTAATAAGTGCATGGCAATGTGTTATTTTCTAATATAATTATATTAAAAACCGCTATATGGACACTATTTGACTTTGTCATATAATTATATTTTGTTAAAAGTACTATAAAAAAAGTACTGGTAACAAAAAGTACAACAAAACATTATCAGGTGACCAATGAAAGCACATGTACCGTAATCCATGGGTTTGCACAGATGTGGTAACTGTGACAAGGAGAAACAAAAACAAAAATCACAGAAATAGCAAAGCACAGGCATCCAGTAATAATGTAATCTTTCATAATCTTGAACTGTATTAGTTGAGCTCTACTAATCATTTGATGGAAAACATCTAATACCCACCAGGTTTCATGCTTGTCTATACTCTAGTACCAATTTGAACTCCCTCATGACATTTTCCCCTCTCAACTACTTTATATTATGAAAAATATTTGGATCAATAACAAAATAAATGACTTGTCAATATAAAGTAGTGTCAACAAACATAACATTCAAAATAAAATACAAATATATATACTGTTGGATTTGAAGCAGGTAACAGTAAACTAGAACCAAATAAATTATGTTTTATGAAAGTTCAATATTCCATTCCACAAAAGTGGAATTTTTGACGACAGATGCTATATTCTCTAATTTCTAGTGTGAATAAGCCCTTGGATCATAGAACTTGTCGATTTAGTCTTGAGAATATACAGTATTCAGAACCGTACGGAATCATACAAGATCATTCCATTTGAAGAATCTGAGGGAATAAACTGTAAACTGTGACCCAACACGAGAGAAAAATGAGGAGATGCGTACAATGGCATATAACCAACACAGTATGTGAGCTATGCCACATTTAGCGCAATTAAATAATTCTGAGACTATGGTCTCTGTATAGTTTCATTAGTCTTCATATGTTTACATGTTGTTATAATAGTCTTTGTTAAATAAGGATAGCAAATGGCAGTTGTAAGACAGACAGTTCCTAAACAAAAAAGGACAAATAGGGAGTATTCACACAACCAAAACAATGCTGTTCCTTTCTTTTAAAAAGCATAAAACATTCACAAGAATAAAATACACACCCCCCCCCCCGTAGCATCGTCGCAGTAAGTCCAGTGCCTCCTCCACAGGAATGAAAGGAACCCCCCCCCCTCCTCCCACTCTGTCAAGGAAGCCCTCTGTACAGGAGAGGCGGGGGAGGTGGTGGTGGCGGCAGGTGTGGATGTCACCACAGTACTGCCAAGCTGTGTGCAGGCTGGAGGCATTACAGAGCAGCTGTGGCAGGGCTGACTCGCTGACTCGCTGACTGGGGCAGGCAGGCAGGACGGTCACAGCTCGTAGTCAAACTTGTACTCGTTGGCCAGGTAGATCCTGCGGAATAAGAGTGTGACCAGGGCCAGGGCCAGCAGGGCGATGAGCGCCGTGGAGCCCGCCCTGCTGGCGTCCTGGGGCTGGCGGGGAACCGCCCCCAGCGTGGGGAACACGGGCCTGTTGACGGCATCCCTCGGGGGCTCCCTGGCCTCGCGCTGCCGCTGCTGGGCACGCCGCTGCCGGGGGCTCAGGGACCGCCCGCTGCCTGCGGTGGGTGGTGGTGGGGGTGAGAGAGACGGCGCAGGCTCCTCGTCTACGGATGTCTCGGGTGTCTGTGGAGACCACACAGTGACGCTCACACACACACACACGCTAGAGCACCGCACACTCATCTTGCGGGCAGTTTTAACTTTACGTTAATTTTAAGTTTTAACTAAACGTATACAGCGAGTCCCGGGATACTGCCAGTGGATGGGTCCCCGCTGATCCTTAAAACATCTTAAAATGTAAAAAAAAAACCTCAACAAATCCTGCAATTCATTTGTCATCAGAGTAGAGTTTACACGTACTGTAAACTTTGTTCATCATTGCTTTGGCAACCACATGAACTCTGAACTTCACTTCCATTTAATTGCAGTGCAGTTCACCTCTATAGCGCTACAGCAGTGTGCAAACACCCGGCAACATGTTTTATGCCATTTGTGGTGTGCTTCTGTTTGCGGACACAGGCTGAAGTGCAAAAACGTTGTGGAAGCGGGCAGAAATTCAGTCCCGCGCAGGGCTCCAACACAGGGATGTGTGTGCGTGTGCGCGTGCATGCAAGGGATGATGTAGGTGTGGTTGTGCAACACTGAGCTGGGAGCATACAGAGGAGGTATGAATGAAGTGGCCAATTAAGAGCTGGCTAGAGGGGAGTCTGTCAAGACAAGAGCGCTATGCAGAAATTTGCTAAGCATAGATTTGCTAGGCATAGATTTGCTAGGCAGAGAGCGCTAGGCAGAGAGCGCTAGGCAGAGAGCGTGATGCGACAGAGCGTGATGCGACAGAGCGTGACGCGACAAAACACCACACTGCAGCCTTCCCTCCCTCCGCATGCCCCTGCCTGTGGACCTCTCGTCGCCAGGGGCGACGTCAGCATCCTCTTCCGGTGCCCTCCTCCTCCTCACTTTGACCATATTCGCGAGGGCTCAGCCCTAATCTGAGCTGAGCGGAGCTTTGCGGCACGGCGGCGGGAGCAGCTGGCGCACAAACCAATCCTCTTAAGGGAACCGCTGTCACCGGTGTGATCTGCGCTCTGGACAAAGAGCCGCCGGTGAAGCGCAGTCAGCCGCGGGCCCGTGACAGCACGACGGCTGATGTCACCGCAACACCCCCAGCTGTGTGGTCAGACAAGGTTGGGGACGCCTTTCTACTGTAGCCAATAGGGTCGAAGATGCTACGCACACACGAGCACACACACACGCACACATCCCCTGGCCAGATCTCAAAATCGTTTTATTGGATGCAAAAATAGAAATTCAATGACAAGTGAAGCATTGGCCATCAGTGTTTACCCAAAAGAATGAAGGAAAAACACCTACAGTATGCATGTTGTCATGGTGACAATTAAAAGGTATTGTCAGCTATTGCAAGCTAATCGTAAGCTAATACACTTGGCGTCAAATTCACAATATACAGTATCTCCTCGCATTTCGCTATCTTACCGTTCTCTGTGCGTGTTGAAAAAATAATTCAGTCCTTCTACACAGCCCGGGCTCCGTAAATGGGAACAAAAACAGAGTGGCGAACACCGCTACAATGCTGTAGTACTAGGAATTGCTTCACAGTGTCATATCGCCACGGAGGGATATTGTTTGATTTGAGCTCGAAGTTGGCAAGCGTTCTCGAGAATGACCCTGCCTTTAAGTCTTCCAGAGCCATTGTAATTGTGTCAGCAGGTGATTGCCTGGGTCATTTAATTCAATGGACAGCGTTGGGACATCCCACTAGCACCCATCATCAGTGAACACACCTCAGGATGTCACAGGTGTATTTTGCAGCTGTGTGTGCGCACATGTGTTTGTGTGTGTGTGTGTGTGTGTGAACTCAACTGTATGTGTGTGTGTACACTCCCTCACCTGCTGGGCCTGGGGCCAATCAGAGAGCTCCTGGAGGCCCGAGCTGGAGCTTTCAGGCTGGGGCTGGGTGGGTGGGTCGCTCTCTGCCCCCGCGCTCTCACTGGCCTGCCGGGATTCTGCCTGCACAACCCACCGCTGCACAGTCAATACTGTAAGTGCTATAGGCTGTTAGCCTGTTATGTCTCATGGGACTCCTACATACTCCAGTACACATAGCATATTACATTCCGGTCATTGTATTCACAGCATTTTCCAATAGGCACTATTACAAGCAGCAGATAGGAATTACACATCTTCATCATCAAGGATGCTTACAGGCAGGCTAACTCTGGGGCTTGAATACAGGACTTTCCAGCTGGATGTCAAAGACCAATCAATTGTTACCAAACCACATTCTATTTGTTGAGTTACAGGTTTTTGTCATCATGGCTACTACGTAAACCATGTCAATGTATCATTGTGTCATCAAACACTGCTAATGGCCTCAATAATAAAGTGTTTAATCCATAAGAGCAGAAAAGTATTTCATTTTTCTCATACTGCATCTACTGGACTTGAGACAACATGGAGTAGACATGGATATCCTAATGTGTCAATATGCTGTATATTGTTTATTGTATCACGTGAGCTCCACACAGTGAGTGGGTACCTTGAAGTGGATCTGCTGGGCTAGCTTCTTGGCGTGGTCGTCAGCGGCACTGGGGTTGCTGTTGGGGGACAGTACCAGCAGGGCTGTGCGCATGGAGCAGCCGCACGTCTCGCAGCAGAAGTCTTGGGACCTGAGGTTAGTTAGCACACATACAGTAGCACGCCGGCAGCTAGCATGATGTCACTGGACCGCCACACTCACAATACTCTAATATACTGTACAACTGAGGTCCATCAGAAACCTCAGTTGGCACTGAGTTGGTGAAAGCTGACTCCAGCATGTGCACACTTCGCTGGGTGAGAAACATATGAATTGCTATACAATTATGTAATTTAGCAGACACATTTATCCAAAGTGACTTACATTACGTATTAAGGAAACACAAAAAATTGTCTGTCAGTTACGCTAACGTTATTAGCCTTTCCCCTACTACTGTATACGCATACATACACACATATATACACACACACATATACATATATATATATATATATATACACACATACATACATACATAAAAACATCTCTTGCAGAATATAAATCACAATTTGGTGCTTCCCAGTGCATACCATTCATAAATTGACTCTGAATCCCATGCACTGGGAAGCACTAAATTGTGATTCACATTTTGCAAGAGGTAGACAAGTCTAACTATAAAAGATATGGTGATAAGAAGGGTAATAAATAAAATTAGTGTTAGGTAAGAGGGTTCCAACTCATTTACATCTACATGAGTTTGAGATTACTATCTGATATTATGAAGATCATTTATTTTCATACAGGAACCAAAATATGAATATTAACATTTTTTTTCTTCTTCTCTGGATACAGTATAACTCTCTGAAATGTTTGGACAGAGGAGGTTCTTGGCAAATGCTAACAAAAAGCTAAATGCTGTCTTAGTTCTGGTCTGGGTCAGAAAAACAGGTTTTCCATGATGAAGTGATATATTTATAGCTGAGCCTCTGTCTGGCCTATCTCATCTCAATGTGCTAATGAAGCACTGTGCTGTTCAAGACCTCTACCCCCCCCCTACTGACAGCTAGTCTTGGGTATATAGAGACATGTGCCCACACTTGTTTAAACAAAAATTGGATTTGGGTGATAATGAATGTGTTCAAATTTGAACGCACAACAGGGTATTGAGCTTTGAGGGGCATCTCTGCTGTGGTTTACGTGTAAATTATATTATAGGTTGGAGCTTGTTTGTGGTGTGTGTGGACTCATATTCTTAACGTGTGTGTGTTGGCTGCATGGGAGGATATGATAGGGGAGGTGTTTTCGTCTCTGAGCTGGAAGGCTGGGAGATCATGCCCCAGTTTAGGTTGACTTGTAAGCAACCTTGAGCAAGACACCCAACCCCAATCTGAACCTCAATGCTTGAAATGAAAGACAAATGCATGCTAATGCCAACTGTAATTGCCATACATGATATAGCCATTTGCTAATAAGGCATTCAGAAATGCACTGTATTTGAAAGACCTCGTATGTACATGACCCATCCATAAACAATAGTGTTTGTTCTAGTGTTCCAAATGTGTCTCTCTTATGCAGGACTTACCGTCCATTTGTACGTGTACACAGAGAAACAAAGAAGTGTGTCCATTTAGCATAATCTTACTTTTTGGCCAGGGCCTTCCTCTCCTCCGGCGTATAATCAAGGGATCCGATTGCACCCTCTCCCTTGGTGGGCATGAATCCAATGATAGCTATTAGGGCAGTTCGAACTGGAAGAGAAATAATCAAAGGGAGAGACAAGTGTTGGAAGAGGAGAGGAACAAAGGCAAGTGCTTTGTCTTGTGTGTATAAGCCTGGATTTACCCTTCCCTATGAGGACATCGACCACACGCTGTATTCACATTCACTCTCTCTCACACACATCTGGCATGGGACATGTTTTACACCGATTTTGGGTTTGGTCTGGTTTGCTGCAATCTACCCCAAACAATACAGCTAGATTACAGCCTCTCTGTGACAATCTTTTCTTAAATTCTAAAGTAGCCTATGTTTGAAGGTTTTCTACTTTGGCACACTTCTTTCTATGCTATATCTACTGTCACCACCAGGTGGCTTTGTAAACACTGATATAATTGTATTGAAGACATTTTTTGTCTAGCTTTCAAATGTATTTTGAGACATACTTCGAAACAAAAGTTTGTACATTGGAATGTATGATCAATAGTATAAAGGTAGCAAAGTTCCAAATTACAATAATATAAATTCTTCCACTTATTGAATCTTAGAATCGTATTAATATGCAATGAGAATGATATACTAGTAATGTCATTGTGTATGAACAAACACTGTATATTCTGGGGTCTGCCTCACAATACATAATCCTCAGGCAAAAAAATGTGGCCGCCTTCGATGGCAGGCTCTGTCAAAATAAGTGATGAAAACTGTCACCGAACATCACTGCATCCCAAAAATATATCGACAGAGCAGACCAAACATGACAGATGCGTTCCTCCTTTCCCCCTGTTCTCCAGCAGAATGCCATCAATTTACCAGGACTCGGCGGCTGAGTAAGCCACTGAAATAAAGTTTTAGTTTTGGATTTTTTTTATGTTTACCTTATCTTACTCTACATTCCTGTGATTTTGTAGAGTGATGCAATGGTGTTTTATTTCAGTTTGTGTTATTGACACCGCAAAACCTCGACATGCATGTATAATATTTAAATGTGAAGCCAAATTAACATAAGACACCCTTATCATTGGTGTCGCTGATTTAATTGTTCCGTTGTTAGCAATTGTATGTTCAATGTCCATGAAAGCTATTACTTCTTATGTATAATGCATCTTGAATGCACAACTGAGGGACGTGCGCTTAATAATTTACTGGTGTGTATTGTCATTTTTGTACAGTTGAGTGGAGTTGGAGTAGGGCTGAGAGAAGCTTTGTATCAAATTAGCTGCTTTCTGAAACAACCCAGAACAATTGTATGATGTGTTCCATTTGGTTAGCTGGAAAATGTAGTGCATGAGACAGATAGATTGATTTAAGTGGGCATGAAGCACTTTACAAATCTGAAGTGCATAATCCCTGATTCTGCCCATGCTTTGAGTTTTGTAGATTTGGATTACAGAGTGGATGGGAGATAAAAATGATGAGCAATATGTTCAAATATCCACTGCAGTACATTTTTCAAGGCTTTTGCAGACGTTTCAGGTATGGGTAAGGTAATGTATTGTATAACTGTAAAGAAATACTCTGAAGATGATGCACTGTAACTTCCTCAGCTCATAAGACATTACTGAAAATCACTTGAACCATGTTAATTAAAATTATGTAATTTGTCAGACTCTTTTGTTCAAGTTATTACTGTAGTATAACTGTATACTGTATAAAGTATCAAGGATAATGTTGGAGTTATAAATCTGGCTCACGGGTGGCTAGGCATGTCATGGATAGAACCCATGGTTTGGCTGGGAGTTCACCACCCCTAACCACTAGCCTATCTGTCATTGATTGCTAGCCGCTGTTTCTCAGGGTGCATTGACACTAGAGCTTTTGGTGAGCACCCAACTTCACTTGTGCAGTTTGTTGGTGTGAATGCTCTCTTCCGAACTCTGGTGCGCACCCGGACCGGACCCGGGTACTCCAGAAAGCAGAGGTCTCAGGAACGGTTCATCTAAACTCAACTGCACTTAGCTCTGGTGTGAACACTATCCGATCTCAGGTGCGCTAAAAACCAGAAGTAAACACTGCTGTTTTTGATTACTTGTTTGTTTTAAGAGGTTGTTGAGCGGTTGCATGAAATGAGTGGGAAAGGCAGCCTACACTGTGGTCCACAGAGGAAATCCCCTTTTTACAACACAATAATTTCCTGAAACAACCTCGACGGGTAAATCAAGGAGTTCAATTTCTACAATGTGATAGAAATTGTCCAATCCCGGGAAGAATGTATAACCCTGAGTGACGACTGTACTGGTACGCTACTGTAACGTAGGCTATGTGTAGTTTTTACTATGATAACCTAGCTATCGCTTGCAACACTGAACTGATTTTATTGTGGAAAAACTAAATTGCAGGTAATCACAATGTTCGCGCACCTTCGTGTATAGGCGTGCTCTGACTGCAACGGCAAGCAAAGCTAAAAACTCACTTAGCATTACAACCTGTCTTCGCAAAAACCCTCCTAAATGTAAGCAGCTCACATCAAGTTGGTACTGTATGACGCATTTATAGCATAGCGATGACAATACCTTACACTATTATTTAGATGTCGACACTGGCATTAAATTAACAAATAGGATGTGAAGCATGCTTTATGCTCCATTTTTATTTTGGCTCCCTATTCCGTGTCGTGTTGTTGGTTGTGGCCTACCCACATTAGATCTGTGTGTTGCTGACATACGGGTTCACAACCATAAATGTAATGTGAATGCAGACCAGCCGCGGGGCAGGGGAAGGGGGGCTAATCGCACTCCAGTCAGCAAACGGACAGTGTGAATCCTCAAAAGCATATTTTTGAATGCATCTACAACGCCTTCTCTATAGGTAATATGCATTCTAAAGGTTTGTAGGTCATTAGAAGTATGTCCATGATGGAATTATAGTGTACAGCATACAGATGAATACAGTGACTTTATGATCTTAATTAATCTGCTGTCATCTTATTTTATTTGTTATGTCATTCCAGTATCATGTTATGTATTGTTATTGTATCATTTTAACCATTCTTATACCCCTGATGTTGCTAAAAAAATAAAGAGCTCAGGGAGGCCCGGTCATCATACCGGTGTTGGTGCGGTGGGAAAAAGACTTGTTGCAGGCCCGTTTGAAGCGGTGATCTCAGAGACGGATTACTTATAGTAACCCAGTATTGTCCCGTTGTCTGTGTATAAATCCCACCGAACAAGCATAGTTTAATAGTCTATAGTTGTTTGGTGAATATACATGCAGGCCAGGGTCTGCATATCTGAGGCTATACAGCTCCATCGTAAACACATGTACTGATAACTAATAACTGCTAGTGGAATCAACATCTGGCACTTCCTCCACCCGATTAGCATCTGTTTTCATTTTAATTATTTATTTTAACCTGATTCCTTTAACCATTTTTATTAATGATGTTTCTCTGTATTTCTGTATTTGTTTAGGGGAAGCACAATTGTGCATATATTTCCTCTCTGTAAAGCAGCTGCAATTCTGTATGACTGTATTATTAAATACTGGAACAGAAAATTATATTCCATAACAAGGCATACTGTACATACTGCTCCAAGATGGCTGCCAGGTCTCTGGGTGGTGGCCAGAAATACTGAGACAAATCTTTTTCCCAACTTCAAATCTACCATTTGGCTGTGAGAGAGAAAGGGGAATGGGTGTTAGTATTGTTTCCAACGCAATACACACATAAGTACAGCAAACATTCATAGGATATGCAAAAATACAAATTGTAGAGCAAAATAAAGGGCACTAAAGGGCCTTTATTACAGCAAAGACAAACTTTTATTGAAAACATGGTCACTTCAGTGTTGGTGGCAGGCCCAGTATTTGTCAAATAAAATGGTCACATATGACAGTAGTCACTGTGTGATGGAGGCCCATATGGCTGTGGGCAACCATTTACCACACGTTCATTTCTAAATATGAAATGTAGCTAATTAAACCGATGGGAGTGAAATGCAGCGCAGAGCTGTGACAAAGGGTCTTACTGTGAGGAGGATGATGCTGGGGGGCTTCATGGGGTACTCCGGAGGCAGCACGATCCTACCATGGAAAACACCGCCGTCGAAATCAGAGTCTGGGGGGCCGCGCACCGAGAAGTGCCACTCAAAGAGGTTATCCTGCCGGGTTAAAGGACAATGTGGTGTTACTGTTCATTATAGATCTATGGTAGTTACACACATTAGAGACGTGCTACATCTGAGGTGTAAGCTAGCACCATGACTTAGCAGATTCTACACCCTCTTGAGAAATAATACAAGATTGGGTCTTTTCATTTGTTTAGGCGTAACAATTTAGATCTCTTGTCAAAATAGTCTCTCTCTCTCTCTCTCTCTCTCTCTCTCTCTCGTTATGAGGACAAAATAACCTGAAAACCCTTTGAAGTGGAAAAACAATAACTCATGCATGTGTTCTATGATCTACTGTTACACACCAGCATTTCAGGTACAGCCTCAATGAAAATGCCATTGGGGCCTTCAATAGTGAACTTACTTCCAGGGGCTGGGCGTGGTAGTGCTCTGTGGGATGTCTGAGTTCAGCTGCCTCCTTCATCAGTCTCTTTACGGCTGTTTCGTACACGTACACACACACAGGAAAATAAACAGTGTTAGCGCTTGCATGTTCAATAGACATACTCACCTCCCCCAAATCGTCCCATTGCACCGAGGCCTTCACCCCATATTAATACTGTAACCGTCTCATGAATGCATTTTCCCAGTAAGCTTCAGACAGCTCACACACAGGAGCTTGCCTTAGGAGGATAGCATTGTACAAAGCTTGAGTTTACAGGCGTAGACTACAATGTCTCTAGGAACGTAAATAGCACCATCTACTGCACCTGACCAAAGACATCCGTCTGCCACAGACTAGCAGAAAGTCTACAGTCGTCAATACTAGGGGTGCACGATATTGATCAAATGTGATATTGCAATATTGATCATGAAAATTGCAATATCGATATTAATTTCGAT
>JAODUH010093953.1:0-37740 GCA_027564835.1 Typhlichthys subterraneus | reverse complement strand
ATTGCAACATCTTCGATATGATATTGCGCAACGTGATATTGCGATAACGATACTGAATCGATATATTGTGCACCCCTTGTTTCAATTGAAAACACATGATTAACCCTCCTTTATACTACTATAGAACTGAAATGACAAAAACACAACAAATTCTCGATGCGAATGACTTTCATCAAAGAATCGTTTATTTATATTATGGAACTGTGCAATACGTTTCTGTGTAGGCCTACTGTCTCTCACGTGCATGCTGTGGATATGACAAAGCAGGGGTTGCACGTATAAACATGTTTAAACCATATGTCTATGATTTAAACTTTTGTCAAAGTAGACACGCTACACGTTTGACTGTGAGATTCTTCAGATAATTTTAACATCAAAGTAATTTCCTAATTCAGATTTGCAGGCATATAAACAAAGGCGACGAGAAGTGTCTCATACCTTTTTGAAGTTGGAAGCGGTCATTAAGTCAGAATGTGTCCATTCCTCAATTTATAATCCTTAAAAGGATCCACGCTGGACCGTCCACACGTGAATGTTTTCTTGTGGAGCCGATGGCTAACCTCATTTGTCAAATTAAGACGTCACTTTTAACTAGGTTTACTCATTGAGCCTGTGTTTCCTTTTGTTGCCTGGCTACAAATATAATTAGTTCAGCATTGTCAAATATACCCATATCTGAAAGGCACTTTGTTTCTGTTGAAAATATAAGTCAGGCTAACATTCAAAGTTAAATATTTTGTGTTTCATTATAAATTGTTTTAGCATGTTTAAAAAAAAAAGTAATGTGACCTGCGAATATTTATATATTAGATTCATCGATGTGATCGATTACTAAAATAATCGATAGCTGCAGCCCTATACTAGCCTCGCGATACCATCCTGATCTTGCGAGCTTCAGTTTAATTTCGCTGTGAGAATCAGTCTGGAAAGCCTCGGAATCATTTTGAATGTGTCAGAGTAGCAACTGAACTTTCTAATCAGCGTCGTGTTTATAGCTATACGGCCGTGGTGTAGGTGTGCCGACCATGGTGTCGACAGCGAAAACGACCAGATGATTCATCCAATCAACGGTCAAGTATTTTTTTGAAAATGCAGCCATTCACAAACAGTTTCAATGTACGGCTCCCCAGATGGACTTGTGACAACAATTCCTCTGGCATGTCAGGTTAGCCCTATACTACTCTGCCCCTTAATGGTCTGACAATACACACTACTCCTCCCAGATTAATGAATGATGATGAATCTCATTAGTAATGTAAAGCTTTCTCTCATTTGTTTTAGGATTGTGAAGACTGCATCAAACTTGATCCAAATTTCAGTAAGTGGTTTTTTTTTAATGTTTAATGTAAGAATATAATTATTAGTTTGCTGTAAGCACTAGCTATGATTCATATGACTATATTTAACACAGTATTGCTCCCATCTACAGTAAAAGGCTATACACGCAAGGCTGCTGCTTTGGAAGCCATGAAAGATTTTTCTAAAGCTGTGGATGCATATCAGAGAGCCCTGGATCTGGACTCTTCCTCTAAGGTATAGTGTTGTCCTTTTTATGTTTTATTGCCATTTAGCCTTACACACACACTACTGTATACATGTTACCCACTATCTAAGAATCTCTACATCTAATATACAATTCCTCACTGCTTTCTAAATCACACGTATTCCAGGTCAGAAGGAACTCTACACCAGCTGTGAGATGCCACACTGGGTTGTCGCATTGATTTTAACTTCCCCTTATATTAATGAATTGAATATAGTTTTAAGATGGCATGTACTGTGTGCTTCTCCATTCAGGAAGCTACAGAGGGAATCCAGCGCTGCCTGATGAGCCAGGCTGTGAGAAACGACAGCCCTGAGGATGTGAAGAGGAGGGCTATGGCAGACCCTGATGTTCAGCAGATTATGAGTGACCCAGCAATGCGCATGATCCTCGAACAAATGCAGAAAGACCCACAGGCGCTCAGCGAGTAAGCTAACTGGCTTTTGTGTGTATACTGGG
Organism: Typhlichthys subterraneus; assembly: GCA_027564835.1. Taxonomy (NCBI): domain Eukaryota; kingdom Metazoa; phylum Chordata; class Actinopteri; order Percopsiformes; family Amblyopsidae; genus Typhlichthys; species Typhlichthys subterraneus. Next base: position 35,738 of record JAODUH010093953.1, on the reverse strand, counting down.
TACAGTGAATGAATACAACACATCTTACTAAATGCATTCAAAATTGTTTCTCCCCTTTTCTCTTGATTTGCAGTCACTTAAAGAATCCAGTTATTGCACAGAAAATTCAGAAACTCATAGATGTGGGACTGATTGCCATTCGGTGATGAGAGAAAAGGGCCAGTGACTGGAAGGAACAGCCAGACCACAGTGGAACAAAAAGCAATTCCCTTCAAACACTGCATTATTTACATTATCTGTTCATGCCTTCATAAATGATCATACAGACCTATGGCCTGTACTGTATGTTTTTGTTTTGATCGATGTTCACAACCTTTTACATTCAAGAAAGTCTAGCATGTCATTTGGCAACCTGAGGACAACAAACACTCGTGCAGGATACCGTTAACAGTATCTATCAAAACATACAAATCTTACGTTTAAGTCCATACAACAATACTGTACATTTAAATGCCTCCTGTTCTTTTCAAGGATAACGGACAATATTCAATTCACTCACTTGTTCTCTGAGAGGCTTGTCAAAAGTTACAAAACACATGTCGCTTCCTGTTCCTTTGTGCCGCCAACTCAGTTGTGTCATTGTCGAGCTGTGATTCCTTGCATTTGACAGTTTAATTCCATTTTTTGTGTACTTGTCAAATGTATTTTCAAAGCTTGAAACAAGATAGTCTGGTACTCTTTTTCACCAAGAGATGCCTTGTTGAGTCACTGACAAAGAATTTACCCTAACTCAGCCCACCAGTTCTTAGAATATATATATATATATATATAACTAGTTGGTGTTGGCTGTCTTTTAAAAAAAACTACATAGTGATTGATCATCTGTTCAGCAGATCTTCCCAGAGTAAGTGCTTAAGGGTACATTGAAGGGTTAATGTCAATGACACTTGTGATTGCCTAATTATTTTTTTCTACTTTCTAAGAAAACTTGGCATCAGTCCTCAGCAAGGATACAAAAACCTCAATCTAATGGTTACTAGGCTGCATATAGACAAATATACATCAGATGTATAGTATTGTAGCATATACTGTCTGTTTTACACACTGATCTGTAACAATTATTTTGAGAGAAACAAATTCATGCAGTACTGCTAGTATGGCTTTTGACCAATATGCCAGACATGGCTCCAAATACTTCCAAAATATCGTCAGCATTTGTTTCAGTGTTAATGGATGTATGGAGTAGTTGAAGGAATACCACTGATTTATTCTAAACATGATAAAAACAGTGATTTTAACAGGATTGACCAGAGGCACACAATATAATGGCAGAGAAATGGGGATTTTTGTGTTATTCCCATTATAATATCCCCCCTCAATAGTGTGGAATTCTCACATTGTTCAGGAAGTGTAATGTACAAGTGGAAACTGACAATGTTCTGCTAAATATATCTGAATGTAATACTCAACTGTGATCATTGTTGTGATTTTACAATCTTTACAAACTCCAGAGAAACAAAAATGATAACGGATTAAACATTGTTTGGCAGTGATGGGTTGAACATAGTTTTTACTTAAAATATAATTTTTCTGTTGTCCCACGTTGCACGTTTACCTATTTAGCAACCTGTGACATTCTTTCAAATGTTTCTGACGTAAACAAACACGTAATCTAAAAAGCAGCCATCCCTCAAGGCATTAAACTCAATTTACACTCAGCTAATGAAGTTTAATAATATGTCCGACTGTGGCACATCTGGGAATATGTGTATCCAATTCCCCCTGCGGCTTTCTTGAGCTGAAGTTCCATTTAGTCACGTGACAGGCCACCGTCCGGGTTCTACTAGACGCACCCTGACGTTTGGTAGTTTGCAGTAAAACAGCCCTACTTTGAGACTGCATTATTTTGAACATGAGTGAATCACGGACACGGCTTACATAGGGACAGACAAAATGGACCAGGGGTTTTATACGCCGCTCTTTGTCTCCATCACGTTTATGGACAACGAGGATCATTTGACAGCCCAGGTATCTAGCTAACTTAGCTAACTGTGCTAACAAATCAATAGCGAATGCTATGCCAAGTTTGAAGCAACAACAGAAGAGATTCGCTAGCTTGCAATAGCCAGCTAGTAAGGTAAAATGTTCGTTTGAACGTATCGTTCAATTTAACAACTTTAAACGTCGAGTAATTTAACGAGTTATGCACTAAAATATATGTTTTACATTATTTTGACAATACGTTCTTACTAGTTGAGCAATCAATGGTTCTGTATTGATGTAAATTAATTTAAAATAACTACCGGCAACATGAACATATTTACAGGGGTTTAACAGCCACACTCATCATTGGTGGTATTGGAAAATAAAGTGAACTCACGTTTACGGTAATTGTACAAAGTGTCATAATACACCCCTGTCTTTACTCATTGATTTCGGCCATTATTGTTCGGCTAGACAGCTTAGTTGAAGTAATACATCGCTAATGCGAAACAACAGGATGTCTAATGTGAGGGCACTAAAGCGGCAATATTCTTTGGAAAATAACTTTCAGAGCATTATGATTACTTCTGGACACACTGATAATGCGATAATACTTTACTAGTATAGCGTTTTCAATAACATTTAAATACCAAAAACAGCTGGCTATTTGGTTGGATTTATATAAGTAGACCGTAGACAACCCACTTTGAAAATGCCTGGCGACACATCGGATAGCAGCGATGACTCTGAGACAAAAACGGGAAGAGGAGATTGCACTGTCAAACATCAGATTACAAATGGTGAGTCCCGTTATACCAGGTTTAAATGTGTTTTCTTTTACGCACTACGCCTTTAAGGCGTTCTACAACTCGCTCAATATATCTTATGTTGAAACTACACGATCAGCTCTGTGATAGTAATCTTATGATCATAGTTGGTTATGATGTTGAGTCATGTACAGATTTGTATTATTCATCAAGCATAATTTCTTACCCATAACTTTAGCATAAACTCAAAGTACTATTGTTCTTGTTGTTCATTATGCTGATTAATTACTGACAATTAACCTACATGGAACATGTCTGTGTAGGAGACTGTGTTTATGCAAACTTAATGGTATGTTAGTTTTATTTCATTCTTTGTGTCATTGCTTTTTCTAGCAAACCTCACTGGTCATACTGAGAAGGTCGGTATGGAGAACTTTGAGCTTCTCAAAGTGTTGGGTACTGGAGGTAAGGGGCTCCTTAGGCATGCTTACACAGTAACAGCCATGCTCAAAGAAACGTTTGTCTTAACAAGGCCTGTAAGAGTTGTGTTCAGTAAACATTTCACATTTTGTTACATCCAGTAACATAACATTGCTGAACTGAATTAATGTTTATAGCAGGATGTGTTTTGGTTTGGTGAACACGCAGATCATGGCTGATATGGAAAACAAATGGATTGTTTGTGGTCTAACTACAAACAGGGGTGATAGCAAATGTTTTTAAGCAAATATGTCATTCAGTTCAGTTAGTTCTGTTATGATCATCACTAAATTCAAGCAAATCCAACCAAGGTTTTAGCGATATGGTGACTTTGGCTCAAGGAAGGATAAGATCAAACAGAAAGCCATTCAGATGTAGCCATTCAGATGTATCACCATCATTCTATGGTATGGTTGCCCCAACCTGACTGGCAAGTTGAAAACAACCCGTAATAATATATGTGCCAAATAATCTTGTGTTTAAGACATGTTGATTTGGTATCCCTGTCACCACATCTTAACCCAATTGAAAAATAGCAGAATATCCTGTTCAATTATTACAGCAGTACATTTTGAAATGTCCTGTGGAACATTCGCCTAGCCTTTAAGGATACGTTCCAAACATGGACAATTTAGACGCCTGTTTAGCTTCTTCAGGTTTCCCAACATCTTTATATTTCTTTACTGTAAGGAGGGATCTGCCTATCTAATGGTTGTTTAATCAATTCTAACTGAAAGGTTTTTCAATTTCTTTTATTTGTATTTCCTATCTGTATAGCGTATGGAAAAGTGTTTCTGGTCAGGAAGAACAGCGGCCATGATGAAGGCCAGCTGTATGCAATGAAAGTAAGGCTGGCATTTGTTTTGATCTAATGCAAACCACAATACATGTTTAAAGGTGGAGTCAGCAATTGTAAGATGACCTTTTTTTTAATTCAGCAAACATCGCCTCACGTTCTACTAGCTGTCCGTTCTGTGTGTGCACTGAAAAAAGAATCAGGTGTTTCTACACAGCCCAAGCTTGGTAAATGGGAACATAAACAAAGTGGTGCAGACCACACCACACAACACTATCCCAATTTTGGCAATGTATGTCCAACGTGGGGGGCGGAGCTTTTGAGGTTCTATGGCATTGGCAGGTGTTTTTGTTTTTATCTAGTGGCAATATATCAATGATCTTTCTCCAGCATCGCTGACTCCACCTTTTGATATGTTTAATTTATATTTATTGTCCTTAATTTAAAACTAAATGTAAAAAAAAAATGTTTTGTTAAGTGTATCATCTATTTATAATTATTTATGACTGTTTGGCTAAAATACTACCAGAAATATTACTTTTTACATTACATTTGTTTCTCTGCAGCCACATTTCCATTCATATAGTGGGTTTTCAAGTTACAGTAGGACTTTGAGATAATCTTTCTTTTTTTTTTTTGGTGTAAACAAAGCTCTGAAGTTGGTGTTTACAAGTGGAAACTGTAAGTGTATGATACCTTTTTTTCCCCCAGGTTTTGAAGAAAGCAGCTATCGTCCAAAAGGCAAAGACTACAGAGCACACTCGCACCGAGAGGCAGGTCTTGGAGCACATCCGCCAGTCTCCTTTCCTGGTTACCCTCCACTATGCCTTTCAAACGCAAAGCAAACTGCATCTCATCCTGGGTGAGTGGGAGGTGGACCCAAACTTTCCGGTCTCAACCCTGCAATTCTGAAAGGGTGTTTTCTCTATTGCCGCGTGTCTTCCTATCTGTTGGCCAGTCATGCACTGTAGGCTTGTTTTTGTCTATTAAAGTGCCTTGTCTATCTATAAATGAATATAGACTATGTGAGTGGAGGGGAGATGTTCACACATTTGTACCAGCGGGATCACTTTGCTGAAGAGGAGGTGCAAATTTACATTGGAGAGACAATCCTGGCGTTGGAGCACCTGCATAAGGTAGGTGTTTGTCCTGTCAAGCCACACAACACACAGCAACCCCACTCCTCCCTCTGGAAAGCATTAATGTGAGTGACAGGCAAGATAGATCAGGGAAGTAGCACATGATAGGCCCTGAACCAAATCTAAAGGAACCTCTATAGAGGAATCAACTAGAACAGATATACTCACAGAGCATTTGACCCACAGATAGCTGATGCATGTCTATGGCATCCCTATAGAATTACACAAATCTACAGCATCATTTTAAAATGATTAAAAAATATATATATTATTGATTATTTTATTTACGCCAGTTGGTTCAAATTATTTGTCACATTTCACAAGATATTAGTGCTTGACCTTGGTAATATTGAAAATGCGCTATGACACTGATGTGTGTAAATGGGTGACTGTGAGGCAAACAATGTAAAGCACTTTGGGTAAAAGCGCTATATAAATGCAGTCCGTTTACCATTTACTTCTACCTAAATACTGTCTCTGTTCAAACATGACTGCATGTTTGTATATATTTGCTATGTTATCCACAGCTTGGGATTGTGTACCGCGACATCAAATTGGAAAACATCCTCCTTGATAGCGATGGACATGTGGTGTTGACAGATTTTGGGCTTAGCAAAGAATTTCTAGTAGAAGAGGTGTGTAAGGCATTAAAAACGCCTCCAATTTCTACACATTTGACCTGCCTGTGTGTTTATGTTTACATACGGTCACAGCTCTTGTCATTACAGACAGATCTGTGTATAGATTATTCCATGACTGTATTTTTCTTTCTTTACACACAGAAGGAAAGGACTTACTCATTCTGTGGCACTATAGAGTACATGGCCCCGGAAATCATCCGGGGTAAATCAGGCCATGGCAAGGTAATGAGAAACGAATACAAAGGCTGCAAGCTCTACATTTAAAGATGGTGTAAGTATGATTTGAGAGTGGCAACAAGAGCTAGCTGAAAAAATGGTAAAAGCAAGGTTTTGTAAATCACCAACACAAACACCCAATGTCTCCTCCTCTGCTCCCTCTCTCTGGAGCCCATTGGTTTGAAGTTATGAAGCACCGTTGACAAAGTTGTTGTAGCTGTTCATACGCATTCATTTTAAAGGCAGTCAAGGTAGATTCGCCATGCTTGGTCAGAAATCTTCGGGTAACAGGTTAACTCAAAATGGACCAGAACAGATATTATCACAGAGCGTTTCACTCACTGATGTCTACGGTGAACAGCTACACTTCTAACAAATGACATTCAATTTATAGCTCTCAGATCGTACCTACAACACCTCTTTAAGGGGCTATTCGTGTTACAGAGGTATCAGTAGAAATGGAGATGTACTATAGGGTCAAATGCCACAGGCAGGGTTTTGTAGCTCGTAGGTTTCAAGTTGATTTCGATTGTAAATTCCCATCAGTGAGTACAGTAAGTACCAAGATGGGGATCTTGGCAGGAACTGGCCAAAAACATAAAATGCACTAGAGAGATTTCTCACATCCATTTTAAAAGATGACGGTCATCTTTTCAGGAAATTCGGTACAAGAAGCCAGAATCCATCCAAAAATTAATTTTTTAGCTTGCTCCTTCTTCTTCTTCTTCTGTCTTAGTCTGTAGATTGGTGGAGTCTTGGGATCCTGATGTTTGAACTGCTGACAGGAGCGTCTCCATTCACCCTGGAGGGCGAGAGGAACTCCCAGAGTGAAGTGTCAAAGTAAGCGTACCTGATTTAGTTTGTTTTGTTATTTATTTATTACTTTTTTGGAAGGGAGTGAGCTCTGATAGGCCCACATTGTGCTCTACTCATCCTCAACTGTTTCAAATGTAAACCGTGAGCTTTGGCACATTTCTTCTCTTCCCAACAGACGCATCCTGCGCTGTGATCCACCATTTCCCTCCATGATTGGACCAGTAGCTCAGGACCTCTTAAAGAAATTGCTGGTGAAGGATCCCCACAAGAGGCTGGGCTCTGGGCCGCGAGGGGCTGCAGACATAAAGGCACATCCCTTCTTCAAGGTGGTTTCCTCCTGCCCTCCTCATCTCATCCCCCATCTAACAGTAGAGTGCAACCACCATACCCAAATACATACACGCACGTTAACCAACAAGCGTACCTTTGTCTCACTGATCCCAGGGCCTGAGCTGGGCTGACTTAGCAGATAAGAAGGTGGCCAGCCCGTTCAGACCAGAGCTCAAGAGTGAGCTGGACGTGGGGAACTTTAGTGAGGAGTTCACCGGCATGGATCCTGTCGACTCCCCAGCCAGCACACCTCCGAGCACTGATCGTCTGTTCCAGGTCTGTCCACGCGACCCGCCTTGGCCTATCTTATCTTTTGGCCTAACCATGCTTTTCTATTAGCTAATGGAAATAATTTACATTGATTATTGTAGGCATCGTTACAACTGTTTTAAACCCCAAACTTGCCTCAATATTAAGTCGATCAATCATTTGTTGTTCGAGGTTTGTCAGAAACAATGGAAGTCAATGGCAGCCTGAGCACTTAATATTGAGTTAAAGAATAAGTAAAATCTTACACCTTTCTGAGTCCTCTTGCTGCTATCTCTCTATAGATTTCTCTTTAAGTGCTCTTCAAATCCAATTTATGTTAACTGCACTCGGACAAGAAACAACCAAACTCTTCTGTGATTTCAGGGCTACTCATTTATTGCACCTTCGATCCTGTTCAACAAGAATGCAGTTATGGGGGACTTTATAGAGTCTCACATCGGCGTTGATCGACCAGGCTCGGCTACTGTTCAGTGCAGTGCCATGTTAGAGGTAGGACTGTAATAGGTTGGACCTTACCGGTGGATGTAGCCCATTTTTGGCTAGGCTGTATGAAATACATTATGTGGTTGTATTCACTTGTGGTTGTATTGTCAGGCAAGCAGGTTTGCTGCTTGTCCTAGAAACTCCTATGCAACCTAACAAGCTCATGTGTACAGCTTTATCCAAATGACATATGTATGTATATGTAACACAATGACAGTGTCATTGTGTTACATATTTGCTCGTATTACTTCGCAACTTGAGGAGCCTTATCTTATTTCAGTAGCCCTTAATGTTTCTTTACTATGTGCTGAAACTATGTAACTATGAAAGGTTACATGTAGCTTGTTGCACAGTGGACACAGACCGGTCCACTTTCTACTGTATATGCACCCATGTTAATCGATGAGTGTTTGCAGACACGTCCACACACAACCTTTTTTCAGCTTGGTCCATTTTTCTTCCACCTCGCGTTTTGACATGTAGTTAAAGGGAAATGCATTACATATAATAATTTAAAATAAATAATTTTGTTTGGTTTTTAAACCCGCTTTTATTGCTTTGCCAGCTGTTAAAACTTTGATTTATCTAGCGTTGTATTTTTGGCCGAATTGTTGTCCATAATACTGTAGGTTAATATATTTGTGATTCCACATAACTATCCTAAAACTTGCATAATCGCTAGGCATCTTGCTCTAGGAAGCTTCTAGTAAAGCCGGACATATCAGGAATCTATCCTATAACCGCCTAACCAGTATCCCTTTTTCTTTACAACCAACTACTTCACTAGGTGCTTGCATCTTTGATGGATGTAATTGTGGATGGATGCATGCTGATTAAGTGAAATCCGGAATGACTGAAAACCACCATTGTCTTAAACCGCCATGCCATGCAATGTCCTGTAAAAATGCAAATGTTCCATATGAACTCCATCTGTCCTGTTTTCTATTAAGGAGTCCCAGTTCTTTCAGAACTATGAGCTGTGTCTGCAGGGACCACCCTTAGGCGAGGGGAGCTTCTCTGTGTGCAGAAAATGCAGACACAAGCAGAGTGGTAATGAATACGCTGTCAAGATCATCAGTCGCAGGTGGGTCGTGTCATGGCTTTGGTGCCAAGTATTCAACGCACAGAACCGCAAGTCATTCTGTATCAATGCTGAGAGTATTACCGAGCTGTACCAGTTTGGTTATAACACAAGTACAGAGGATGTGGTTTGAATGTTTGATTCGCACTGAATGCTCAGATTCTTTTGCCGAGCCGTTTGCACAATGAATTATTGCTGAGGATGTATTTTCCCCATACTGAATTGTGGGGCCTTTGATACATTCTTGTCAGCCACCGTACCTCCTACTCCTATTATATGTACCATGTCTGTTATTGGACAGGCCTTGATTATTATTATTATTGACAGTTTACACTCTCTGGAGACAGAAGTTTTGGCCACTGTTTTTCATTCAGGGTAATTCAGGGTAATTCAGGGTAATTCAACTTGACACGGTGTCTACTTGACCTGCTTAACAGCTCTAATTTATAGAATGTCCTTGTTGATCTTCTGTCCTGCCTATATTAGAATGGAAGTGAACACTCAGAGGGAGATTGCAGCTTTGAGGCAGTGTGAGAGTCACCCCAACATTGTCAATCTGCACGAGGTCTACACTGACCAGGTACTAGCAGCATTAGGCCGCGTTCAGACGTAACGTCTTTTTGGAAGCTCTCTGACTATTTTTTACATTATAACCCTATTGAGTGTGTTTTAAAAGCTAAAAGCTCAGATCACAGCAGATCTTCTTTTTCAGTTGAAGAAGAAAACGCCCTACGTCCTCCGATTTTATTTATTTTTGACAGTTGACCAATCACAAGTGCATAGTGAGACCTGGTGTTTCCTGTAAGAACCGTGACAACCGCTTCAGCCCAGGCCAGCGCTTTTAATTTAAAAAAAGAAGTTGCATCTTAACGCGACCTTAAACTCACTACGTTACATTATTGTGGTGGTTACATATTATAGTCTTTAACATGGGCCATACGTTTTGACTTGTACATTTCTAAATGAGCATGTTTTTTACTACTACTTTTAATGGGCCAGGATTACATAACAGCATGAAGATGGGCCATATACAACCAAACACTGTATGTTGTATAACTTTTATTTAACCAGGAGATACCCATTGATATAAAAAAAATATATTGATAAAGGAAAAAAATAGCTATGGGCGACCTGCGTTTTTGAATATATTTATAATGGAAAAACTAAAAGATTAGTTATAAGAAAATATTTCTATTCTAATTAAAATCAACAAGAACACCAGAAATAATTTCCAACAGCCGGATATTGTGTGGTAGGGATTCCTCTCTCATGATCTGCACGTATTTACCTGTGCGTACATTCCCTGTCCGGTCAGTACCACAGCTATCTGATCATGGAGCTCCTGCGAGGCGGGGAGCTGCTAGAGAGGATCAAGAGGAAGAAGCTCTTCGGCGAGGCCGAGGCCAGCCAACTGCTGCAGAGCCTGGTCTCGGCCGTCAGCTTCATGCACGAGGCCGGCGTCGTGCACAGAGACCTGAAACCAGAGGTGCGCCCGTGACTTTGATCTGTCCACATGGATCACACTGCACCCTCCTAATTCTATCCCCTACAGCACAAGTAACCTATTGGCTCATTCACGTCTGGGTTGATTAACGGCCCTATCGTACCGGCTGGGGGGAAAATGGGTTGAAGCGCTATCGCCTGCTAACGGTGGCCTTTAAAGCCAATGTGTTTACTAATTAGTCTGCCCGCATGAGGCGTCTGCTTGTGTCAAAGTCATTTGCTGCTGTAATGGTTCGAGGACAACACAAAGAGTAATGGTTTGCCTCTGCATCTGCTGATGTCAGGAGAGGAGGCGGCAGCCGCAGGACCCACAGTTACTTGCGCTGAATTGAAAATGTGCCCGTGACTGACTGACTGTGATTCAAGGCAGTTTATGCAAGCAATGACTCACAAGAGGCAGATTCACTTTCTCTCTCCCCATCCCACCCATTCAAGCCATGGCCCCATCACTCCCACTAACCCTTTCCGTTGGTAATTCGGCATTTGAAGCAGGTGTGTAATTTAAGGTGGGGGAGCCAGTATGACCGGGGCCTCCATTTGCTTGGCAGAACGTGCTGTTTGCCGACGAGGGGGAAGAGGCACCGCTGAAGGTGATAGACTTTGGGTTTGCCCGCCTGTGTCCCGCGGGCAGCGCCCCGCTGCAGACACCCTGCTTCACGCTGCAGTACGCTGCGCCAGAGCTCTTTGACAGCGCTGGTTATGACAAGGCCTGCGACCTCTGGAGTCTAGGGGTCATCCTGGTAATTTACACCGGAAAGATGGATTCATCCCCTTTGGCAGTGGCAGGTATTATCTACTGTGGAAGTAATGTGTGTGTGTGTGTTTTTCAGTACACCATGCTGTCTGGCCAGGTGCCCTTTCAAAGCGAGCAGCGTGGGATGACCTCATCATATGCTACTGATATAATGCAGAAGATTAAAGAGGGAGAGTTTTCATTGGCTGGGGAGGCTTGGAAAGGCGTGTCAGAGGAGGCCAAAGAGCTTGTCAAAGGTATGCCTTTATTGCCACAATTATTACTGCCTACATACTGCGCTGAACTGGAAATGAAAGATTTTTGACTAGCACTTTAAGGTGGAGTCGGCTATCCTGGAGAATAATTGTTGATATTTGAACTCAAAAATCAATTCACCCTTCTCTTCAATGCCAAGGCTAGAGGTGCATTCAAAATTTGCAAACCTTTGTGAGCATATTCAAGTTTTTCATTTGATTTGAGTTTGCCGTGAACGCTTGCAAACATAAGCAAATGGTCTGAGGAGGTAGTTCTCAGCGAACACACATTGATGCTGGACGAAGGGTGACTTTAAATCTAATAATTTTGCCATGTTTACACAAAACGCATTCACCTCAGTTTGCAGAGTTTGACAGCACGAACCATAGGGTTCTATGGAGCGTTGTGCACCAATTTGTGTGTGGGCTTTTTTACATAGGGTTGTGTAGATGCAATTGATTTTCTTTTTAGCGCACACAGACAGACTGGACAGCTAGAGGACTGAGGCGATATTTGCACAATTTTACAAAAAGTGTATTGCTAAAGGCCAGTTTATGCTTCTGCATCAAAGCTACGCCATAACCTACTGATAGAGCGTAACCTAATGCCCTAAGCCCATATTCCAGAGTAGTGCATTGGAATATAGAATGTTTCTAACAACGTAATGTAGCCTACATGCACAGACTGTCTGCCTTATAATTAGCCTATTAGATGGGATTTTTTTTTTTTTACGGCGTAGGCTTGGCAAAACTATTTAGTATTTTAATGAAAATAATGCAAGTTAATTGTAGTGACAATGCTGTTCTATTGCAGAGCTGTTCTTAATATCAGTTTGGTATTGTTCAAACAACACTTCACGTCTACTGTCTGTGTTGAATCTCCATTTATATCGCTGATGGCTTTTAAACCAACTTTCAGACACTTTCTGCTTAAGTGGGTTATCCATCATTGCCACAAAGAAGCAGATATTTAATGTCAGTTGTTTTAAGTTCTGTTTCATTTCTACTGACCACTAGTCAGTAGAAATCACAGGGGACTTTTTCCCCTGTGATTTATGTTGGCATAACTTGCCTTTATTTAGTTAACTGGCAGCTACGTGCTGCATATTATTTCTCTTCTTTTGTCGTAGATATCGGCTTCGGTTTGGATTTCGGTTGCTTAATTTCGTTTGCATAACTAGTGTGCAAAGGGCATCTACCCACCATGTTTCCGATATGCCAGGGTTGCCAGGCCCCTCTTGATCCGGAGGACGGCCACAATAGATGCCCGTCTTGCCTTGGCATCGAGCACTTGAGGCAAGGCCTAACCGAGCTTGCATGCATGAACTGCAGCTGCATGAGCCCAGCCACGTGGTCTGCTAGGCTGGCCCAGGTAGAGGACAGGGTATATTCTCGAGGGGTGTGTCCCCTGGCTCTAACAAGCGCAAGAGGAGTGATCCTCGGGCAGCCCCCGGTAAGGGCAAGCGCATAAAGAGTGATCCCCTAGCACAGAAGGTGGACACTTTGGCCTCCGTATTTGCAGAGATTAAGTCACTACTCCTTCACCTACGACCACCCAGTGCACAGCCTGCTATTGATTCAGACTGTCACCGGACTACACTCTCCACTAGGGCGTCGGAGCTTATTTTTTGGTGGTGAGGAGGATGTAGACGGGGCGAATGGCAGCCCACGGTCACGCTAGCCATGCGTCAGTTTGGCCGGCGGTAAAAAGGGCTTTGGCACGTCTGGGGATGGATGTAGCACCCGTCCAGGTGACCCCTCAGAGTGCGTTTTTTAGGAATACCTCTGTGCCTGCAGCTTTCTGTGTCCCACCCTCAGCCCCCTATAGGGAAGAGCTTCAGCAATGCTGGGCAGACCCCAGACACTTCTCCCCTCTGCCGAGGGATTGCAGAACACTGGCCAACATGCAGGCTGCCTCTGACCACGGCCTGGGACCGCATGCCTAATATCGAACCAGCTGTTGCCGCCCTATTGCTATCGCCAGACGAAGCACTTTGGCCCGACGCACGCTGTCTACAACCTCAGTGCCGGTTGAATGAAGATTTCATCATCAAGCGCTACGTATCGCACACATTAGGAATTCAATGTCTCACCTAGTGCTGACTCTGTCCGAGACATTGCAGGGCTCAGAGATTGATCCTACCGCCCGTAGTCTGAGCGATGCCTCTTTACAGGCATTTGCCTACACGACGAGGGAGTCGGGGAGGCTAATGTCCTCGCTGACCCTCGCTGGGGCTGTCTGGCAATGCAGGACAGTCAGAGGTCAGTGGAGCCCTCAGCAGGAGGAACAAGCTACAGGCTGTTCTGCTCACCCTCAAGCAGTTCCTTCCAGTGCTGGTGGGAAGACATGTCCTCATAAGGACAGCCAACACTTCGGTGGTCTACCATATCATCCACCAGGGGAGCAGAAAGTCCAGACAATGTCTAAGGCTGGCCCAGCATTTGCTGTTGTGGGAGCGTCCTCGCCTGTTGAGCTTGAGGGCAATGCACTTACCAGGCATTCAAAATACTGCTGCAGATGTTTTATCCCGGCGACACCCATATCCCGGGGAGTTGAGGCTGCACCCCGAGGTGGTGCAAGCGGTGGTCTGGCGCAGATATGGCAGGGCAGAAGCGGACCTTTTCGCACCTCGGGCAACACTGTCGCCATTGGTTTTCTCTAGGGAAGCCGACAAGCCCCTTGGGCCAGGATGCGCTGGCCCAAGCATGGCTAACGCTGTACACCTTCCCTCTGCTCCCCCTGATACTGCCCACTCTAAACAGGATCTTACAAGGCAACCACAAGGTGCTAACAATCTCACAAGAGTGTGGTTCCAGTACAGGTCAGATTACTAGACGGGGGGCCCTGGTGCCTTCCTGCGAGATCGGACCTCCTCTCTCAGCTGGGGGGTTGAATATGGCACCCGGACCCATCTCTGATGCAACTCTGGGTCTGGCCTCTGATGGGCCAGTGCCACTGTTTGATTTTACAGGGTTACCGTGGTCTCGCACAACCCGCTGGCTACAGCCATCCTTCCTGCTCCAGACCTCCTGAAGGACAGGCAGGATTTCCATGTGACTTTGTTGACATTAGTCATCCAGGTGCTTAACGCACCACCTCTGGCGGTCAGTAGAAATGAAATAGAACGATGGTTACGTTTGTAACCGCGGTTCTATGAATTTCGGATGGCCGCCAGAGCTCGGCAGTCACTTGGACTTCTCGCAAGAACATTGCCAAGAGGTCACTTCCTTGGAGAACATGCCTTTAGTACCGGGGCGGAGGGCACACGTCACAGGTGACCTTGTTCATGCGAACACTCGACCTGCGCATGCGTGCGATGGACATCCAGGTGCTCAATGCACCTGAAATTCATAGAACCGTGGTTGCATAGGTAACCATCGTTTTTCTGTGCATACGTTCAGTCAGTAGAAATGGAGCCCAGGCCTGCAGAAAATAGTTTTCGTAAGATGTGCAAATCTTATTATGGTTATGCAATATTTGAATCAACTTCCATTTGTCTGCCTTGATGGATAATGGCAGTGCTTCTGCAGTTAAACAGTGTTCTTAAGCAGGCAGTAAACTCACTAAATGAATAAGAGAGATCTTGGCTGATTGTCAAACATGTTGCTCGAACAAGCGAACCTACGCAGGAATGATTGTACCCAGTCGTGCCAAAATTCCTTTGGTATGCCAAGCATCATTTTTTAAACCACGAAGTTCATATCTGATTAGGCCATATTCTATGTTTATTGGCAAACCCGTGGTGCTATTTGTCAACATCCCCCAACCTTGTTTTCAACCCCCCCCCCCCCCACCCCCATCTTGTCCTTGTCCCTCTGATGTATACATTGAAGGATTATAGCCACTTATGTTCTCAATAAAGCATTCAACAACAGCAGTAACAAACCAATAGAAGCAGGTCTCAGAGCTGCCCATTGAGCCACTTCCTCTGTGGTGTTAGGGCTGCTGACTGTGGATCCAGAAAGGCGTCTCAAGCTGTCGGATCTGCGGCTGAACAGCTGGCTTCATGGTGGAGCATCCATGTCTACTACTCCTCTGTGCACTCCAGATGTGCTAGAGTCTAGTGGGACGGCGGTCCGTACCTACGTCAACGCCACTTACAAGGTAACCACAGTTCTATCCTCCACACATTAACAATCTATTTATTTCCAGCTGAATTCATCAAGCATGGTTATATCGGAGCCTCTTTGCCGTAGCTTGAATTACGTCATCTTTTAAAGCACATAAGCATTTGTCTCTGCAGCGTCCTACTACATATACCCTACATTGTCGCCTGTCTCTACGGGGTGTTCCGGGCTTTCATGTTGGATCCATAGCTCTGGTTAGAGCATTTTTTTAAGCTGCCTTCACTCCTATTGGTTGTCGCTGTGTTGCATCGCTCAGTATTTGCATACAGCCACTTGTCTCTTGTCACAGTAAATCACCAGCTCTCATTGAATATGAACGGCAGCCGGTTGCTCTTTGTCCCCATTTTGTTGTCCGTGTGAACGTAGGGTTGTTCCGGCCGGGTATACTACCAAATCCCTGGCCTCGTGCAGCATGGCCGAGCAGTCAAGCTGTATACTTAATTCCTCCTCTTCTTGATGCGTATTTCAGCGCCTTGCAAGAGTGCGTTGGAATTAGCGATCTATATAACTCTCTTCTATGTGCACAAATGTTTTCCCATGCAATAATGGTGTAATTAAGAGATTCACTGGAAATGCATGTTATATACGTAGACGTTAGAACACTCATTCGTGAGCTTGAGCAGCCATTGTCCTCAGCACGTGCAGTCAACACACACATTTGCGCGCAGGGCGCAGACACAACATTTCAGGCACGCGGTCAGTGGCGTACAGTGAAGGCGTACTTTATTGAAGCCGTCACTCAGGCAAGAGAAACAGCTGACCAAAACAGGCCAGTGACTACTTGCAAGCTGTCATTTTATGCTCTGTCAGTGTTGGCATCTTGATGAGTATGATGCTACCGGTGGGAGCGCTAACCACACCCATGTGCCGTTTGCGGTGCACTCCAGGCACTCAGCTTGGGGAAGCGGGAGGGATTCTTCCTGAAGAGCGTGGACAACGCTCCCCTCGCCAAGAGACGCAAGCTCAAGATGACCAGCACGGGCGTGGAGACGCGCTGGAGTTCTTCTTCGTCCTCATCCTCCTCGTCCACTTCATCTGCCCCGGCAAAAACCTCCAAAGCACAGCCGCACCTAACTGTGACCCCGAAGCAGAGCTAGCTGGAACGGACAACGGTTGAAATGTGCCGGAAACGACAGAATAATGGCCTATGTTATTTTGTTCAGTTAGTTATTTAGTCATGAGCAAACCAAAAGACTGTTTCTCCATTGAGTGGACGTCAATGAGGGCTACATTTACATCCATAAGAATCTACCATCTGTGTCAGTATTCGGCCACCAGAGTTTGTTGATATCACACAGTCACATTTTGAAAAGGGAACTTCTGTGGGTAGAGGAACAGTGCCTGACCAAATGGGGATAAAGGGAATTTGGAGCCATCAAAAGCTAAAAGGCAGAAGCTATATATGCAGCGAAGCAGCGAGTCGCTAATGAGCCCTTGTAAATAAACATGAGCTAGCACATGGCAAATGTGATTCTTGAGGTATTGCAGGTCAGTGGGCACAGTTGTGCTGAGCTGTTAGTGCTGTTATTAGACTATTACAATTTAGATTGCGGTAATTTCATAAAGAATTAAGGTACCCATTTTATTTTTTTAAGAAGTGGTTAGGATTCCTCATTAATCCAATCATTTGCACTATTTGCAGAGAATGTAAATTGCAGGTGTGAGCAGAGAAGGACTCTGGCGATCCATAAAACGGTATACTAGACAGTATATTAGAATGAATGATGTTACAGCTGAAAGCTTCCAATTTAAAATCAAATAAGTCTGAGTGATTGTTTTCAGTCCAAAGGGCACACAGTTGGCCTTACCCAGTAATACACTGACAACTAAAAAGACTCATTGAAGCAGAAAGCCACAGTCTGCGATGTTTCACTGTAGTTGTCTGTCGTACATCATATGATTGCGGCTTAACCGATATTATTGTCATACTTGCTGTAAGTTACCTAGGTAATTTTGCTCTGATACATTATTAATGATAACCGGAACTTAAATCACAACTTGGACTCACTGGAAGTCTCCCATGTGCAAGTTCCACCTACACTGTCTGATTGTTTACAGGAGGAATGTAGAAAATACATTTTTAGCTTTTGTGAGCCAATGTTCTCTTAGGCAGATGAGGCTTGACAGGGTGTCACTTTGCTATTTGCCTAGCAGTAAAAACAAACACACAGTAAGAACTTGTTACATGGTGCTACTAATCACAAAGAAAAGCAAGGAACTTGTTTGTTTTCTCTTTTTGAAGATATTATTTCACTCTCAAATTATATAATTTAAAGCTTTTAATATAGTATGAAACAATAATGGATTAGATTGAATGGGACTTGAAGTTGGCAGTTTCTCAGCCAGGTCCTGCCATTGTGAGGTGTGTTAATGTCACACAAGTGTTTTTAGTCTTTGTATGATTGTTTTAATATTTAGATATTAGACACATTTATCTACTAATCATGTTTTTATGGGATCTTATGAGTTCTTTTTAAATGAATGTTGCACAAAATAGTCAGTCGATCAATTAAACACATTTCAGCTTTAAAGTGCTTTCTTTGATATTTATTACATCTGATTTGTTTTAATGTATTTTATAATGCTGTGATAATGAGGGTTTATGTGATGACATTGGCTCTTGTTTGTATATCAGCAATGTGGAGTGTCTCTGGGACATTGGAATGAGTGTCCACACCAAGTTGTTTTTGCAAATTACTGTATGTTTTTTGTTTTGTTATTTGGATGTCAGTGCCCTCCCCTATCTTATGGTGTGCGAGTATTAAAAAATGTCCGTTCTGGACCTGCGCTTTTTAATGCTGTTAATATTCTGATTATGGCTGTTTCCAGTTTGTTGTGATAAGAAATTATCAATTTTTATTTTTCATGTTTTTTTTTGGAATTGCAAGCATCTTTACTGGTGCATTTGGGATTCATATTTGGCACCTATATGGCTTTGTGAGATTTGGTGCAAAAATAAAGCTGAATATTTCTGATGCATTTTTATTTTTGTATGCTTCAGATTCAATACAAGTATCAGTGGTTTCTGGAATTTAAATATTAAAGTAAGTTTCAGGTAGAATATGTTTGTCCTGGACTATATCTGGCTCTATATTGAACCATGCATACTGAGTGAGTAACTTAGGGAGTGCATGATGCTACTGTATATATTTAATATTTCACATACACTTGTTACTAATTGTAACTAATTTATATTAAATGTACACATCTAGAAAAAGTTAAATATCCTGCACATAATTGTTAATTATAACAATATGTATCATAGTCTACATGAATATATAGGCTCTGCACTATAAATTTTATGCCACCGGGGGTCAGTAGGGGGCTTAGATTTAACAGCAGCATCCCAGAGCAATTGAGAACCAACTGATAACATGGCTTTAATGTGACATTGGGTCATTAATCAAAACAGTCTTTAAGTGGATGATTTGCATAGAAAATGGTAATCTATTGAGCATGACACAGATGGATATGGATGAAACACTAAGTTAAAACCATTCCATCAATTTCAATCGTACGTCTTGGAACTGACCCAATGACTTAGTGCCCCCACTAGGCAAAGCTACACATTCATAAGATTGTAATATACAGTATAGCATTAGCCTGGTATACTGTACACATTTCCCTTTAGCGGTGTGCTTGAGCGGGACAATATTTTCCTACTGAACTTTAACAGCAATTTTCTTATTAGACAAAAACATAATTAATGCACACACTGTTAATGTAGATGCTATCATTGCTTTATTGCAAAGTTTTAAAGGAACTGCATAACACAAAGCCCTCTGTGCCACCGTGTCCTTTGGTTGAACACACTCAGAATTCATCTACATGTATTTATAGTTCTGTTCTGCTAATGAGTGAATATTAAAGACCTGCAGTCTCTCTCTCTCGCTCTCTCTCTCTCTCTCTCTCTCGCTCTTTTTTTTTTTTCACAGTACACATTTTGGTAATGCGGCCAATATACACATACTTACCTAACAATATGTTATTGAGATGAATATGTTCTCCTCAGCAGTACAGCAAAGTTAAGATAACCTTAAAAAAAATGTTACTGTAACTATATATTAATGATAAACTATAATAGATTGAGATATATATATAGATATACTTTTCTGGCCAGTTAAAACAATGTATCTTTTACCACATCACAAAACATTGAAGGCCTAAGGTCTCTCAAATGACAATAAGTGTTCTTGTTATTCTACATGTAAAACGCGGGTATAATAAGTATTAAACACGTCACCATTTTTCTCAGTAAACTTATTTCTAAAGGCGCTATTGTATGGCAAGCCGTTTTAACATTTATTCAGACTTCACTATCCAAAATGAAAGCTCTGTGAATACTTTCCGGATGCACTGTATATCTGGAACTGGAATTACAACCAGTTATAATTCAGCTGAAAATATCAACAATAGACATTGAGGATATCTGCAAGTGATTTACGTATATTTGTAATGTGAAACTCCATAGACATGAATAACTCGTTTGAACCTGACTAGTCAAAACTGAATTACAGATGTCTCCAACTGTTGTTTTGACTAGTTGAAATGATATTGTAGATATCTTGAATTCAAGTTTTGACTAGGCAAAATTAATTTGCAGATATCTAAGGAATATCCAGCCTAGTGAATACATGTTAAAACGGCTTGCTATAGATGTCATGGGTTACAGAAGGATTTCTATACTTCTGAATGTTCCAGTGAGCACTGTTGGGTCATAATCCAGAAGTGGAAGAAAATAATTATCACTATAAACTGGCCATGACCAGGTGCTCCTTGCAATATTTCTGACAGAGGTGTGAAAACAATTATCAGAAGAGTTGTCCAAGAGCCAAAGACCATTTGTGTAAAGCTTCAGAAAGACCTGGAATTGGCAGGCACAATTGTAATTGTAAGTAATGCACTCAACAACCATGGTCTGTATGCATGCTCACCACGCAATACTCCATTGCTGAAGGACAAGCATGCTGAAGCTCATTTAAAGCTTGCTGCACAACATTTGCACAAGCCTGTGATACACTGAGAGAATATAGTCTGGTCAGATGAGAGCAAGATTGAATACTTTGGATGCCATAATACACGCAATGGTTGGACGACAAATGGCACTGCACATCACCCCAAAAACACCATAGCAACAGTGTAGTTTTGGAGGTGGGAACATCATGGTGTGTGTGTTACAGCATATGGTACTGGCGATCATCATATAATTGCAGGAAGGATGAATGGAAAAATGTACCGAGGCATTCCTCATATAAGTCTGCTGCCATCGGATGATGAAGATTAAACAAGGGTTGACATTCAGAAAGACATTGATCCCAAACTCAGTCAATTGAATGCAGAGAATGAAAATAAAGCTGGTAGAATGGTCCAGCCAAAAACCTGACTTTAATCAAATTGAAAATGTATGAAAAGAACTAAAGATCAGAGTTCATAGAAGAGGTCCACGGAATATTTGAAGACTGTGTGGAAGAATGGGCCAAAGTAACACCTGAGCAATGCATGCCACTCATTTCTCCATACAGGATGCGTCTTGAAACTGTCATTACCAACAAAGGCTTTTGCACAAAGTATTTGTTCTTCCCGTCATTTCACTTATTTTTTTTTTTATATTTTTTTTTTGTATGTTACTTGAGTTGTTACCAACATGATGAAAATGTAATGACAATAGCACCTTTAGAAATATGTTTACTGAGAAAAGTGGTGACATGTTCAATACTTGTTTAACCCACTGTTTATGGCCCATAATTAAAAATAAACATTAGTTTGAGAAGACCAGCCAAGATCGTTAGTTATTCTTTGAAGAGAGAACTGGTTTTATTATCACCCAAGTACACTTTCATGGCATTTGCTATAATACGCTCTGTGTTTTATGTGTTTGCACAACAGTGTATTTGAGGTCTATTGGGCAGAGTACACTGTTTCTTTTGTTGATTTTTTGTCACACTTCTGCTGTTGATCAACTTAAGTGTCTCTGCTAACAATAAGGGTGACAAGGACAAGGTTTCTGAGGATAAACAATCCTTCACACTCAACAAGGTCAAGGTTTCTGTCACATTTTTTCTATGATAGAAAATCCATTATTTAATGAAAGCAAAGGAATAGGGTTCCCTGCCAAATAACACCAAACAAAGTGTCAAAACAGTCTTTCGCACCATATTTACTATAACCCACCAATATTGGATGTGTGGTATAGTATTCATACAAGATGATGGTTGACATGGAAAGACAACATTAAGGGTAACCACAAAAGGTCTGGCTTCACGTTAAGATATTTGTTTCCAAAATATGACATTTGGTTGTTCATGAAATATGATTACAGGTTGTATAATCCATACAAAATAGATTCAAAGGTTTTTACCAGTTTTTCTCCACCCACCGCATCCTTTCTCCTCCCATACGTAAGACCCTCCGCTGGCTCCCTCGCCGCCTGACAAGCTCTCAGACAGAGAGGCAGTGTATCGATTCTGCAGCTGAAAAGTCATTTTCCATTCACGTACCATCTAAACCCCCCCATCCCTTCACGTTTCCCTGGCGATTCCATTAACCTCGCCCTCCCCTCTGGCATCGTCCCCATCGCCTGTCTCCTTTTCTCTTAACCCTGTCTTATTTATTCTCATCCCCTCATTTCTGCTTCACGTGAGACAAAGAGAGCTGCAATCTGTGTCTGTTGTGCCTGTGCTGTTCCACGACGACCTGTTACCTACACACACCCCTAACAGCAATTATTATCACGTTGCCACATGCTCCCACTGCCAGCCATACCCCAGTTATATACAGGCGCTTTAATTATTGTAATGTAAGTACATTGTAAAAAGCTGTGCTCCACCGTTTTCACAGGACAGTTTCGCTGCCAATGGTCTAACAAACACCTTAACAAGCCCGCTTGAGCAGATATACAGTATTGGTTTTATTGGCTGGGGTGGTGCGATGTCCAAATAAATAATCCATGTCTGGTTGTGATTTAGCTCTGTATAAAAAGCACACACAAAAAAAGAAACATGGTAACATTAAAAATCCCAAAAGCACAAGACAAACTCAAAATGAAAGGGAATAAAACTAAATGCACAAATGGATGGTGTAAAAAACAACTTCTCTGTCATATAAATTATGAGTCATATTTGTCTCTCTGGCATTGTTATGTACACCTCCTTTACTATCTGATCCACAGGGCTGTGAGCAGTTTATTAAATATAGAAGTCATTCTAAATGAGCTCATAAAGCTCAACCCTTCTGAAAACAGCAGTAGACCTTAATGGATCCCAGCTTATCTCTGACAAGGTTAAAGACTCATGGGGAGTGATGGAAGTGGACTAGACTAGAGAGAGACATGCATACTAACCACTAGAAAAACCTCTGTACCTATAAACATGAATATGTATATAAGTGTATGTATTCCGTTATATATTTAATACTATGCTAATTCAAGAGAAACCTGACGTGTTCACCAGTTTTTTGCCAACTGCTTTCAGTACACACCAATAATATATACAGCATATATGTGTATATATATATCATTTATTTTATTTCTTCTTTTTTATAACTAAACCCTAACCCTCAGGATCTGCCTTTCATTGTGGCCTATGGCCTCAAAATCAAGGTGGCTTGCAAAAAACTAAAAGAACTAGATAGCAAAACATGGGCCTATTTGCTCATCTGTGTTTTTGAACTAGGTTGTTGAGATAAAACCAGTAAATGATGAAAACAGCAGAGCTTTTGACTCACTGCTCATTAAGCTCTAGTTTATTGCAGTGGCTCTCAAACCAGTTTTAGCAACATTTTATCTCATGTACTATTTTCAGCTTTTCGGTTACGCACTTCACTAAAAATGCAATAAAATCTTGGACACGTGGCAAATAGTATATTTACACGTGCCAACTGCAATATCACACACACTCAGTATCTGGTTATGGTGCAAATGCAATAATGGCATACACATTAAAGTAGATGTACAGTGTAATACAGTGCTTAGGTGACCAGCTGCTGTGGCTGGTAATGGCCTGTCTGCCTTTTAGGACACCAGGCATTCAAAAGGAACACTGTCACGCGTTGTTACATCTGTCTGCATCTAGGTCAAACCCTTCTGCTGCGTGAATGCATTCACTGGCGGACACAAGGCCAACAAACGTGGAACCACCATTTCAAAGGCTGCAATGGCCTGTAGTTGAGGCTTGCACTGCTCTTATTGCGCCTTCTCTATTGTGGTGCTCATGAATAGCAGCTATCACTGTGCATGCAGCTTCTGCCTGAGCCCTCGCAGCAATGATGCTTTTATGGGCTACAGTACCTACGTATGTGCTGAATCTAGCACAAACCACTAAGGGACATGTTGGACGCCTTCTTGCTTTTGTATGCGAACAGTGAAGCATAATAATTGCCATCAAAATGGTTCTTATTGTGATGGTGTGTGTGCGTGTGTGTGTGTGTGTGTTGGGCTGGGTGAACTGAGACATTGCATGTTTCAGGAGGAAATCTGCGAGGGGCGCGCTTCGTTACTAATTTAGTTGCTGCTCGTGTTTAGCCTCACAAATTCAATTCCGTACATTGACTTCCTACTGTGTAGGCCTCGCCACTGTACGTGTCCTCGTAACAGAGCTAAGCTTCCTCCAGTCAGATGCCAGGCTAACTGGATAACTGAGGATGAGCAAAGGCCAATGAGAGAACACCGCTATAGCTGAGAGCCAAAGACAGTCTCTGCTTTTCCCTGTAGCTCAAAATCCTCTTACTGGAACCCTCAGAGGCTCTTTTGCTTAAAGACCGTTTCTAGAAGGTTGGGGGGGATGGATATGTGGTGCACACGTGACTCATTCCCACAGAGCGGATCACTGGATCAATACTTGACCTCAATTATCCCTCCTCGCCGGCAGGCTCGCGCTGGAAGGACGCGCGCTCTCCGTGGTGCTGAAGGGTGTCTGTCCCGACACTGGGTTAGAGGCTGCGTAGACACAGTGAATATGTCATTTTATAGGTGCCTTGACATTTCTCTCTCCTGCCTCTGCCATGACTTAGCCCTAGTTGTTCATACTTGACCCACAGATGAGTGTCCTGTGACTGATAGGTCTGTTGGAGCTCACGGTATGCTTTGTAAAAGACGTGTGTGAATTATGCTGGGGGGGGGAAGGAGGTTCTTCTCGCTTATTATCTTATTGTGTGTTATTTACGATGTCTTTGTTTTTAATGTAACCCAAGTCAAACTTGTGTCTGTGCATAATGAGAAGATTAAAATAATTTTACTACAGCAGATTACAATGTATCTTGCATAGATTATAGGATATTGGATTTATCATGATAATATTTAGTGGTCCTGAACCAATTTCATTAGCAAAAACAAACAGTCCTGGTCACATTTGAAAGTGTAATTTGTGTTCAAACATTTTTAGACTGTACACGGCATATATTGTTCTGAAGTATGTGATGAATGGGCTAGCAACAGCTGTCATTTCAGAAGCTTGGTTATCGTCATAAACCCTAGTAGTCTAGACTGGATTAGTAATGGCATGCTTTCCTTGGAACCCTTCCTGACAGACGTCTGAATACAATTGTAAACATTCAACAGATGGCAATATAACAACATTACCTACTGTGAATTCTTGAAGTATCTGCTTTATCAATTGCTATAGTTATTATTACATGCTTTGCCTTACAAAATCCCATAGTAAACACTTTTACCAAGAGACTATATGCAAATATACTTTTCTATGAGTATTCTGCAAATATTAAAGTCAACACAGACAGAGACGTGCCAACAATATGTATCTATTACAATTCTGTCACCCTTCTCTAGCTCCAATATTCCTGTCCCGTATGCTGTAGGACAGAGTAAGTCAAGCCAGTGGTGTGGAAAATTAGATCTTTAATTAGGAATCATCAAGAAGGAATCCTTGATTAGTAATTTAGCATGTCTGTGTGTGTGAGTGTGTGTGTGTGTGTGGTTATGTAAATGTCACCCTTCAGAACTATTCAAACCATAAAACTGTGGTGTTTATGTGTCCACACAACACAACTTTGTCACATATTATATGTCTCTGTTACTTACATTTACATGCTCCTTGATGCCATTATTGCACCCACACAACCCCAAATTTCCGCCAAATTTCAATGATTGCTTCATCTGTGATTGAAGGTGTGCGGATGAGTGAAATCGCCTGTTTAAAAATGTGATTGAAATGAAAGCCTGCATACTGTGGGCCATCCATGACTCATGGCTTGACCCCTGCATTACAGACAATATTTCTGTGGAATGGAATAATCTAGGAAATGACAGAGAGACAATCATTTGAAATCAGCAAAGGAGAAGAATAGCAAGACGGATGATTCCAATGAATAACGCCATGCTGCTCGTCATAGTGATGTACATGGGGACATTCATGCTTTTTATAGAACAAGCACACTGTGGGATACCTTTGTCATTTTAACAAAACTCTGCTTTGCTTTCAAGACTTAAGAATCATGTGACGTGGGAACATTCGTTTTAATACTGCATGCTCATATGATGCCCCCCCCCCCCAGTTTGACGTGACTGCCCACTTAGTAAACGTCTGAACTCCTGACAAATGATGTAATTACACGTTCAAGCCTAATGCTTGGCTGGCGCACATTAGTAACTGTAATCTTTTGCAAAATGTAACTTTATTAGGTTTAACCATTGTCAGAATGTTGAGTTGACATATTACTGAAGGTTTCCTGCTGTGCTGTCCCGAGGGTCTTGGAACAGCTTGTAGAAACCATTCTCACAGTTTATGTAACTAGTTAATAGCCAGCCTCACACTACAGTGCTGGGAAGATGACATTTAGGTTGAAAACATACACTAAGGCAGGCTCAATAGAACGTCAGGAACCTCAGCAGAAGCCTCGGCAGGACATCGCGACATGCACATAAACACTTTGCTGAAGTCAATAGAAGGTGTGTTCCACCCCTGACACAGTTGGGTGATGCCCCCTATAGAGCAAAGATGTTGGTCCGTGCTTCACTTCCCTTTCGTGAAGCCAGCTTGCGCCGGCCTTATCCCGCTGTCAACAGCTGAATCAATTCTGCAGTGGCTTGCTAGATGGGTTAGTGCGTGTTACCTTGCCAGCTGTCACTGTTCAGGAGGTGGCCAATGCTAGGCTTTCCCGACATGAGTCATGGGGTGCAGACACTGGGGATGGTATCTCTGCCTCACATGGGTTACAGCCAGTCAATACAAGCACTCCAAGCCGGCCGTCAGATCGAAGGTCTGGTCTGGTCTGATGCCATTTGTAATGTTAGGAACGGACTAAAGTGTTATATGAAGTGACATTTCTACGTAATTACGAAAAGTTTACTGTTGATAATGGTTTAAATTTAAATCATTTTAAGGAAGAGAAGATAATTTTTGCTTATTTTCCAGCTTGCTCTCTCTCTCCCTCTCTCCCTCTCTCCCTGCCTCTCTCACTCCCTCCCGCTCGCTTTATCTCGCTCATTCTCCCTATCTTCTCGCGCTCTCTTTTCCCACTGGGTGGACGAGCTATAAATTAAAGTGGGGAATTACTGCTAACTGCTGGAATAAATTAGGGTGCCTTTGCGTCTGTAAACACCGTCTGACTGCATAATTACACACCCACTCCCACTGCTCCACCAGGGAGTGAAGGAAAGCACCGGAACAGGAGCATTAAGAAAGGGAAGAAAGAAAGGTATATATACGATTTCACAAGAGAACCCAGATATTAGGCACTGTAGTGTTTGTTAACCGACTGCAACATACTGTGAGAGAAGACTCAATCTAAAAGTGTGTGCGTTTATACTGTTACAATTAAAGCAGGTGTTTTTGATTCATTGGAGGCTGTTTAACATATAGTGACCACTTCTGGTTTTACTGCAGGTGTCTATTTCAGCGCATATTTATGGCTCATTTATCGAGTTTGGCGTTTTGTGTCGAGCCATCAGATCCGATGCATTTATTTTTGAAGGCATTTTGATCACACTCAATGTGTGATCAAGTGTGTGCGAATTATGGTAAAGCAACCCTGTTTTGTGTATAAGTGCATAAAGCTGTAGCCATAGTTAAGTATACAGAGGGGAACAGGTGAAACCAATAATCACACCGGGGAAGACAGACAAACAGGACTGGAACAGAAACAGATGGAACCGATAAGGATAACTGAGAAACGCAGGGCTTTTTCTGTGACGCTCGAGTGACTTTCAACCTGCCATTCAGCCTTCACATGTTACATAACTGCAGAGAGCAACATGGCCATGAACATTAGGCAGACTAAGTGTTGTTCTCATAGAGCAAAGTATAGGCTACCCAAACATCTTATTGGTCATATGGCATTGTTTTTTCAACACAATTTGATGTACCGTATAAAAAATGTGACTATCAAGGCTGGATTTTCGCACCTTACAAGCCACTGTTTTGAATACAGACAGGTGTTCTATTAATTCCTTGAGGGAACATATGTGTGAGGATTGTGAGCTCACCCCATGCCTCAATTAGGATGACAAGAAGCCTTGGTTTGTATTATTCGCCTTCAAGCCTTACCGGTCAAGGATGACAGTCTGAATTAAGGGAAAGTCCAGCTGTAAATTACACTTGGGATGGCTGACAATCGTTTTTCGTTTTGTCCCACAACTCGGACGGAAGCAGCTGGCTGGAGGAGTATGACCCCAGCTGCCAGGCCCAGAACGCAGTGGGTGGGTCGGCAAGACTAAACCCACTTACCCAGGCAAGGCAGGCAGTGAACCAAAAACTCAGTGGGCTGCAACCTGCATGTGCCCAGTGAGTTTGACGATCCTGATACAGAATACACTCTGCTAAAGCCGTGACAAAGCCCAAAAATGAAATGAGTCACAGAGAGCAAAATGCAGCGTGTCCCAGCTTGACAGCCTGGTAAGACAGCCTACAGTCACCTGTCACTCTACTATAAATGGTGCTTAGCTGTATGTCAAAAATAGAAGTAGTTGAAACACCAGACAATCAATATCAATGTTTTGACTGAGGTCTAGATAGGCCCAGATAGATATTGATAGAAAACCAGAGTGACATGGAGAAAGAGAGACAATCTGATAATGTGCACAGGCCTATACCCTAAAATATATAAGCTATAATTTCTCCACCATCGACAACATAGAAAAGTATTCACGAATGTCTTATAGTGAACATAAGTGCACCCCTTCCAAACCTTTAGCCTACGTTTCTATAGCCTCACCCCCCCCCACCCATCCCCACACATACACACCTCTCTCTCTCTCTCTCTCTCTCTCTCTCTCTCTCTCTCTCTGTCTCACACTCTCTCTCGCTCTCCCTCTCTCTGACTCGTCTCGTACACTGTGAGCCTCAGCCGTCAACGGATAGAGCAAATTCGACGTGAGAAAAAGACACGTTTCAGCCTCTCGCGGGGCAATTTATTCTAACGAAAAAACGAACATTTCGAGCAAGCCTATTTGAACACGCACCCGGATGAACAAGCGAGGATGGCAGATCGAGTGATTATGGAGGGCCTAATGTAAAGAACAAGTTCGCCAGCGTGTCAGGCACACAATATTTCTCTGTATTACCATATCCAGTGCCGCAGCGGTAAGATCGCGTGTGGAGGGAGCCTAACGGAAAAAACGGAGAAAGGGATCGTGGGCTATTCAGTGCCTGGTCAAGTCGACATATGGGAATAAAACGAAGCGATATTGTTATTACAACTGCCTCTGGGGGGCATCTGAGGAATCATTGGAGTGACTATTGAGGTTGAGGGACTTGCATCAAGCATACTGTAATAAGAAATTAAAGGAACGCAAATGACTATCCGGTAAGTGAAGCTTGATTCCTATGCGTGGACTGGCGCTTTGACATTTATTATGTATAGGTATAGAACATTGTATCACCTCAACAGTATTTTGCATTATGCCCCAACAAGTGACATTTATGTCGATTGCAATGAGTGCAGGGTTACAGCGTAGATATCTAATGTCTAAAAAGCGTAAAATATTGTAATCAAACAGCACAACACTTAATTGAAAATGCATGTGATTGTTAGTTAGTGATGACAATCACAGATAGATTGATGGTGTCCCGTTTAGGCCCAATCCAGAATATAATTATACCTTATAGCCAGAGACGACCCCCCAAAACCAGTGATTGGACAACCTATTGATTTCATATCCAGATAGATTTTTACTGGCACATCATTGTATAGATATAGATATCTGTAAAAGATAAATGCAAATGTGACGAGTATATATAAATCGCCAAGATGGATATGTGTACAAATTATGCATACTGTTTCTGGTCAACCTATAAGATATTGATTTATATGTGAAGATAACGGGGTTTTGGCTATTAAATACCAAATTGCATTAGAGGCTGGTATACACTAAATGCCAGATAGCGGTACACTATATCCTGTGTTATAACCCCCCCCCCCTTAGACCCCCACCCCTGCCCCTACCCCAAAACCTCACTCAATCATGCTACCCCAAATCTTCACTCAATTCATGCATGCATCAAGGCAGACTTGCCGACGATTTTGGCCATAATACAAAGCAAAATAGGGTTGAATTCATAGTTTAAAATAGACAATAGTACAAAAATGACAATAGACAATGGTTGGACAGTTTCTGTTCATTGTGGCTAAATGCATTCAAAATTAGGGATAGCCTATTTATACACAAACATCATGAAGTATAGACCGTTGGATACTTTAAAGAACATAGTCTAATGTATAGTAAAATTGTAGTTTAATTTATAATTGCTAGCTTTTGCGTTTTGTATATCTCATAAGGTAAACACTTGATATAATGTGAGTGCAAATATCTGGTGCAATTAAAATACAAAACATTTTGATTGGTTCCCTTCAAAATTGGTGAACATGAGAAAAAAAAAAAGAAAAACGCTTTCATAAAATGTTTGGTTATACAGTATGGAA
The DNA here is from genome assembly GCA_027564835.1 of Typhlichthys subterraneus. Taxonomy (NCBI): domain Eukaryota; kingdom Metazoa; phylum Chordata; class Actinopteri; order Percopsiformes; family Amblyopsidae; genus Typhlichthys; species Typhlichthys subterraneus. The sequence goes on along the minus strand of JAODUH010093953.1, from coordinate 5,307 downwards.
AAGTAAGGAAAAACAGTCAGAGCCCACATACAAACGAAATGACACACCACCTGCAATGCATATGGCACAAATGAAATCCCACAGTTAACAGACTGTATAACATATGTCCTGGTTATAAGGGAGGTTTTAGCCTTGTTAGCTGTTAAGTTCTTGTAAGGACACATTAAATGTTGTCATGGGTTTGGTTTGATTTCATTTTAGACCTGGGCCTTGCTTTTGTGTCACATTTAAACATCACGTCTATGCACAATATTTAAATGGATACATTTCTGTGACTGCTGCAACCTAATACATGCCTTAACAACATGCAAACCACGCAAATGCACGACTTGGGCGCCCGGTTCACATGATCGCCCATGAGTGAGCATCTGTAAATAAATCTTTGGAAAATTATTAATTGACTGAACTACGATCAGGGCCCCAAAGCCACTGCTGCATGCAAATGAGATGTCCTTGATAACAGGGGAGTGTTTGTTTTGAAAATTAAACAGAACATAATTTCCATCATATCACACATCACAGCCATTATGGGAATTTGACAGCCTTACAACTTCCTTTTGTTGCTATTATAGCTGGAAGTTGGAGGTTTACATCATCACTGGTTGTCAGTCAGTAGAAAGCAGGACCGAAATGACTAGAGGTGTATTAGGCTACACAGTTCAAAGAACACGTATTGCAAATTCACTTTGATTTTTAGCTGTCACATCAGTGTAATGGTTAACATTGACTACCTTGATTCATTTTGTATAACAGAACATTCTAAACATTCAATTGGAATTTGCTCAGCAAGACCCTATTTATTCATGATAAATACCTGGATTACTGACGTACACCGCATCTTTCAGGTGGTGATGTGCAAAGCTGCATGCAATTTCTTAATCCCACTTACTTAATATCAAATAACATATTCGCAGAAAGCAACTTTTTCATGGAACTTTGAACGCTAAATGCATTTAGTTATATTCCGGTCTCATAAAATACATTTTAAGTGGCAGAAACACAGGCCACTATCGTCAACTCTTAGTGTGATATAGAGGAAAGAGGGAGGTCTTTTCAGAACCCTCAGATAGATCACAGATTTCCGGTACCCTTGCCATGGGCCTTGCACTGAGCTGGACAGCTGCAGTCCAGCGAACTGAAGTTTGATTGGCTGAAAGAGCAGACCTGTCATGCTGTTCCTTTCTTGTCTGTAAGCTACTCAACTAACAGTGATTTAATGAACCTCACTTTTGCCAGCAGTGGTTCAGCCTGCTGTTTACTCTGCAAATACACAGATAATTAGGCTGTGGTCATATGGCCAAACATTGCTCAATCCCCATTTCATAGCGAAATCAGCCTCCATCTATAAAATGTCTTTGTTTTTCGCATATTTATACACACGCTTTATTTTAGATTGTGAAAATGAAGGTAGCCTTATCTAGAGTCATTCAAATGCAAATGAATGTATGGCATCACAATGACTTCTCCTGGCTCCTTCAGATGTCATTAGTGTCTTTCATTGGTAGAGTTGGTGAGTGCCGACAATGGCAGATTTACTCAAGACATTTATTGTAAACTTTCTGCCGTCCTGTACTGCAGATGCTTGAGGTGCCCTTTAGCAATGTTTGACGGAGTGGGGGGAGTGGCAAATCGCCCCAATCACTTCAAGTCTGAAACCTAGAATATATATAAACAAGACAGGCATGAACGGAGTCCCAGATGTTCTGTAATTGTTCAAGATGTTGCACAGAATAAAAAAAAAACTGAAATGACAAACACATACAATTAGGAATGAAATAGTTATATCATTGTAGTTTAGCAGAATTAGATATCAGAGAAATTCTAGTATACAATATTTATCCCTATGCCATATGTTATTATTAATTTTGAAGTGCAAATTTGAAATGTGATCTGCAAGCACCACAGGCAGGCAGAATACATATAGAGCACAGACAGGCACAATATGGACTTTAACAAAGATTTGGACAAGCCTCAATACATATCTCCACATCTCTATTGCTCGTCCATAATGACAACAGCTGGTAACGCACAGAATCTCATCAGTAAATCTTCAAGGTTGTTTGTATTGTACAGTTTATTTATTCATGTATACGTAGCAGGCTATATAGCAGCCTTCCTGTTCAGTTTGTTATCTTATGCTGTACTTAATTCTGAACTCTTTATTTTTTTTAAACATCTGTTAGAAAGTTAGATTAGCTATTATGGGATGGGATGTTATTGCCTCCTGTGAATGTTGGTGTAGATGTTGCCACGGTAGTTGTTGACGACCGAGTACCAGCATTGGCTCCTACTGTAGACCCTCAAATAAACCAGGGTTTAACGGAACATTCATCCGTTTGCGTTCAGTAAAATGCATGTCATGTCATTGACCACTTGGTCACCGTGGCAACATACTGTATCCCTACCAAGCTCGCATTATAGCATACATTGTGATTTACCATAAATAGAATACAGATCTATTACAGCCAATCACATGCATTTATGCACAAATAACAACTGGAGTTCATGAAGTCCTCCTTTCTTTCATAACCATTTACATTTCACAGTTACATTTACACTTACATTTAGGCTACATTTAACCAGTCACTAAAGCAGAGCAGCAATTATTGTTCTTTATGTGAGCACAATAGAGAGATTAAGACAATTACGGGCAGTTCATGTCTGGGAATTTAGGTTTGGTTTCATAAAGATAAACATATTTGTATCTGATTCACTAACCTGTTGTTTGTTTTGTGTTTTTATCAGAAACTGCAGCCTGCTTTAGCTCTCAATTTACTCAGCTATAACTAGCCTACATCATTGTGCGGGGACAATGTTAGATATAAATACTACTTATCTAAGTAGCAAAATACAGTAGGCCTACAGGATATCATGCACACACCAGTGCGATTTTGACAAGTACAAAGCATGTGAAGAAATGTTACCAGACAAGCTGAGCAATACTCCCCATCTGCAACTAAATTATGCATAGTGGACCATCTTACATGCCCCCTCTGCTTTGCCATGATCCACTCCACTTATTCCACTGTATTACGGCTGGAGACTGCTTTGGAATGTCTGCGTTGTGTTGCTGTGTTTCATTCTTTCCCTATGGATCCACTGGATAGGTCTATAGTGTATAATATAGTCTACTACACACCTCTATCTGAAATACCTAAATCTGTATTTGTGGATGAACATGCACTTGGCTGTTGTGGGGGAAGGGGGGAATGTTGGTCTATGAGGGCTAGCAGGAGGAGTAGAGAGGATTGTCGTTCAGCACTTAGTGTGTGTGCGTTTCAAAACAAAAGTGTTATTGTAACAGTGGTTTCATCCACATGGATTATTCTGGACATCAAGGGTTTTCACCTAAAGGTTTTGTGTATGCACTATGTGGATGTTCTGATGTCGGGCTGTTCTTTAGAAGTGGCTGCAACAGAGTCCCCAAAAATGAACAGATAACCCAGTGGATTGAGCTTGAAACCCCTATTGCTGTGGGCTTACAGAGATGTAGCTATAGCACTATAACACTGATGTCCCCACATGTGCTGCTCCACCACAGACAATTCTGAAGACTGAAAAATAGAGAGGGTTGAGAGACTATGTAATTACACAATTACTGGTCACTGGTTACAATGGTGGAAGGCATGCATGTACCACATCACATGGTTGTACTGTGATATTGGTTGGACTCGCTCGAAGGACCTCTATTATAAAAGCATGACCCTCCACTGTGTTGTGTGAGAACAGCCCTCCCACAGGAAATATGTTCTAGGACTCTCTTGGAGAAACATTAATTGTTTTGAAGGTAAATCACTGCCACTGCTTCCCACACATGCACACTAACGCTGTATGTGACCTTATCTGCTCTGTGTACTCTGAAAGCATTGCCTTTTCCCTCAAAACTGCCCAGGAAATCACTACCGGTATATAACCAACTGGGAATATATGGTGGATGCTGACATATACAGAGAATAAGGTTATACGTATAATATGAATTATGTTAATATGTATATGCTTATATCTGTTAATCCTATACTATAATATGATGGGATGTAATTAGCGGGATATAATTGTGGGACAGCAATCTGCTATGCTACATTGTGAACACTCTAGGGCGGATGTGTGTTCAGCGATCAGACTGCACAGTGTTTTGTTTGACTGCTACTAGCGTCTTGATCACATTGGTATGTGTACATGTACTGCGGCTAAATCTTATCTTAACCTTAAAGTGCACCTGCACCCCAGCGCTGAGCCTGACCACCCACTGCAGCTCTTTTAACAATGCATTAACATGTTAATATGATGATGCAGGACCGGACGAGAAGTGCGATTTTTAGCGGTTATGACGTGTAGAGCCATTTTCAGACCATCAAATCACGATTTTTATAAAAAAACAGGAATTTTGTCAATATTAACACACGCACGCAGTGCAGTCCTATTATATAGTTTACACAATTTAGGGTACAATTACACTTTAATGTATTTAGTAACCGTAAATATGCTTAACCTTATTCCAACCGTAACCTGTTAAACAGTTTTCTGTTAGCAGAACTACACAGAAAATCGCATGCTTATATTGTCTTAAACATGATGCATACAGTCATCCATGTGAGCAATATATAGTCTTCCCAATGTTATTGTGACTTATCGAAGCATTAAAATTGTATTCAATTCAACAGAGATGAACTCATAGACCATAGTCATATTTTAATTGGACAATTGTCAGAATCCTCCTATAGCAATTAATGCTAGTCAGTAACTGTATGAGGATTACTTTGGATAGGAGGAACTGTGAAATGTAGGAGGATTTGTGTGTAGTAATGCGGCCAGTGGTGGCCACTGGTGTGGTATTTGTGTGTTTAAAATTATGGATTAATCTCTAATACATTTAATGTAGATGCAAATGTGTGTGTTTGTGTGTGTGTGTCTGTGTCTGTGTGCGTGTGTGTGTGATAGGGACAACATGCACCGATACGATACTGAGATCGGATATCGGTTCAATACTGACTTACAGTAAATAGCTGGATCGATATCGATGACAGTTGGCCATTTGTAACCAATCCATGAGGCTGATCCAATTAAATTAATTTACACATAGGTCTACTGTGAAGCATCAGAATTGTCTAACCTACCTACCCAGGCCACATTACTAGAAGCAGGTTTCTAAAATGCATTACTAGCAGCAAGTCGTAAAATCAGTGTTGGGCAGTAGCGTCGCTACAAGTAGCGAAGCTACTAGTTAAACTAAATTTATGAGTAGCGTGGCGGTAGCGGCGCTGTTTTCTGAATCAAATAGCTTTTCAGTAGCGAAGCTACTAATTGATC